>CAUYRH010102642.1:0-126488 GCA_963574655.1 Perodicticus potto | reverse complement strand
GTTTCCTCACAGCTGAAGTCAGATTAGATTGTTCCCCATCTTTTCTTCCTTTCTTCTGTGTATCACAGCCTAGGGGAGGTTTAATAGGTTATCACTAAATTTTTGTGAATTGTGTAAATGAATATACAAGCACAAATATACACAAAAAGCAAGCTCAATATTAGTACCACATAATTAAGTCTTCTGGAATCCAGTGTACTCAATTCTAATATGAAGCCAGTAGATGATGTAATACATATCAGAGAAAGTCACATCAATTCAAGGTGGGGGCGGGGAAAGGAGAGAGCGAGGAGAGGGGCGGGGAGAAGTGGTGGGGTGCTCCCATTTCATGGAACCACGTTAGGGTGCATGGCATGCCTTCTGGGGGCCGGACACAGGTATGAGAGGGACTTCACCTAACAAATGTAAGCATTGTAACCTAACTCTGAACCCTCGATTAACGTGAAACAATAAAAAAAGAAAAAAATAAGAAAAAGTATTTTGGTGTATAAATATGAATAGCTAAGTATAAAAGCAAGTATAAAAGCAAGTATAAAAGCAAGGAATTCTTAATATGGCTCACAGAATTCTCATTTTGAAGCTCTTAAGACTTTTTCCCCCCCATTTAAAAAAGTTTCATATGACTATGAGGGTACAAATTTTTAGGTTGCAATGTTCTCACTTCCCAGGTAAAGTTCAAGTTGTAGAAGAACCTTCCCCCAAGGGGTGTGCTGAGTACCTTACACTGTGCAAATTAGGTGAGATCCCACCTGTGTCCTCCTTTCTGCCTCCAATCGCCGTCCTCCTCTCCCTGCCTCACCTCTCCCTCTTGCTAGACTATTTTTGTATTTTATGGTTTGTATAAATGTGTCATTATTTACATATTGGTTTCATATTAGTATTGAGCACGTTGAATTTTTTTTCAATTCTTAAGTACTTTACTAAAAATGTGTTTCAACTTTCTCTAGATAAACACAAAAGATGTGAAGTCTCCATCTTTTTACAGGTGAATAGTGTTCCATGGTGCACATACACCACAGTTTGTTGATCCATTCATGGGTTGATGGGCACGTGGGTTGCTTCCACGACTTGGCGATTATGAATTGAGCTGCAGTGAACATTCTGGTGAAAATGTCTTTGTGGTAAAATGCCTTTTCTTCTTCTGGGAAGATACCTCATAATGGGATTGTGGGATCAAATGGAAGGCCAACTTTTAGTTCTTGGAGAATTCTCCATATTTCTTTCCATAACAGTTGTACCAGCCGTATAGAAGTGTTCCCTTCTCTCCACATCCACGCCAGCATCTTCAGTTTTTGGATTTTGTGATGTAGGCTAATCTTACTGGAGTTAGGTGATATCTCAGAGTGGTATTGATATACATTTCTCTGATGATTAAAGATGATGAGCATTTTTTTATGTGTTTATTGGCCATTCATCTGTCATCTTTAGAGAAGTTTCTTTTCAAGTCTCTTGCCCACATAGAAATGGGGTTGTTTGCTTTTCTCTTGTTTAACTTGAGTTATCTATAGATTTTAGATATCAGGTCTTTGTCAGGTTCATAATACGCAAACACCTCCGTTCTGAAGGTGCCTGTCTGCCTTCTGTGCCACTCTCAGCTGTGCAGAAGCTTTAACTTGACCAAATCCTACTTATTTATTTTTGGTGTTGCTGCAATTGCCAGGGGTTTCTTCCTCACAAAGCCTTTTTCCAGGTCAGTATCTTTAAGCATTTCTCCCACACTCTCTTCTAGGGTTTTTATTGTTTTATTTCTTAAATTTAAATATTTCATAAAATGAGAATCAATTTTTGTCAGTGGTGAGAGGTGTGGATCTAGTTTCTGTCTTCTATATGTGACTAACCAGTTCTTCCAGCACCATTTATTAAATAGCACCATTTTCCCAATTGCATTTTCTCTTTTTTGAGACAGAGTCTCATTTTGTCACCCTCAGCAGAGTGCTGGGGCATCACAGCTCACAGCAACCTCAAACTCTTGGGCTCAAGCAATTCTCCTGTCTCAGCCTCCTGAGTAGCTGGAACTACAATTGCCCGCCACAACACCCAGCTATTTTTAGAGATGGGGTCTCACTCTGGCTCAGGCTGGTCTCAAACCGGAGAGCTCAGGGCAATCTACCCACCAGGGCCTCCCAGAGTGCTAGGATTACAGGTGTGAGCCACTGCACCTGGCCCCCCATTGCATATTTTTGTTTGGTTTTTCAAAGATCAAATAGTGATATTTGGTTGGGTTTATCCTAGATTCTCTATTCTATTCTGTAGACCTGTATCTCTGTTTTTGTGCCAGTACCATGCTGTTTGGATCACTATAGACTTGTAGTATAACCAGAAGTCTGGTAACACGATGTCTCCAGGTTTGTTTTTATTTTTAAAAACTATTCTTGGCTCTTTGGGTTTTATTTTCTGGTTTCATATGAAACAAAGTACTATTTTTTCAAGTTCTTCAAAGTATGACATTGGTGCATTGATGGTGATAACATTAAATGGGTAGAGTGCTTTGGGTAGGATGAACATTTTAACAATTTTGATTCTTCCCAGCCACAACCATGGTATGTTCTTCCATTTGTTAATATCTTATGCTATTTCTTTTCTTAGTTTTCATAATTCTCTTTATAGAGCTCTTTCACATCCTTTGTTAGGTGAATTCCCAGGTACTTTATCTTTTTGAAACTACTATAAAAGTTATAGAGTCTTTGATTTTATTCTCACCTTGACTATTATTGGCATATATAAAGGCTACAGATTTGTGTATGTTGATTTTGTATCCCAAGACCCTGCTATATTCCTTGATCACTTCTAAGAGCATTGTAATTGAGTCCCTGGGGTTTTCCAGGTATAAGATCATGTCATCTGCAAAGAGTGAGAGTTTGACCTCCTCTATCCCCATTTGAATACCCTTGATCTCCTTTTCTTGACTGATTGCGATGGCTAGGACTTCCAGCACTAAGTTGAATGCAATGACAACAGTGGGCATCTTGTCTAGTTCCAGATCTGAGTGGAAAGTTTTCAGTTTCACTCCATTCAATATAATATTGGCTGTGGGTTTGCTGTAGATGACCTCTATCAGTTTAGAAATGTCCCACTAGATCTCAACAAAGGATGCTAGATATTATCAAAAGCCTTTTCTGCATCAACTGGGAGAATCATATCATCTATGTTTTGGATTTTATTTATGTGGTGAATTGTGTTATGAATTTACTGTAAATATAAGGTTGGTATGTTGAACCAACCTTGCATCCCTGGGATAAAATCCACTTGATCACAGTGTATAACTTTTTTAATGTGTAGCTGAATTCTGCTTGCTAAGATCTTACTGAATATTTCTTTCTTTTTTTAAATTTGTTATCTCTAAGTGTAAACTCAGGAGGTCATCCTAATATTTAGTGCACTAGTCACTGACTATCTCCCAAGAAGCAAATAGTATCCCTTTGGTCTGATCTCCTTAACTTTCATGCTATTTCTCTGAGGCAGGGGATGAGCCATGGCTACATTATCAATGAAGAGCTATTAGATTCATAACAGAGTATTTCCTACATGGACCCTGACAGGGCAGAGAGGCCTTAGATGCCACTGGACAGCACTGCTCCTGACTTTGGTGTCCAGGCTGTGCTCCCAAAAGGATTGGGAGAAGAGAAATAATTGGTCATGGTCAACTCAGAAATCACTGATAAATATAATCACTGATCACAAATATTGCAACTTTTGAAGTGAACAAAGAAAGGCAGATTCCGTTGTCTAGGTCTCAGATAAACAGAATAACCAACTGGATTCTGATAGTAAAACACTTGTCGGGGGTGGGGCTCTGAGGGAATGTGATGCTCTGTGGCTCTCATGATAAGAAGATGAGAAAAGACAAGATCTCAGTGGCAGCCCAAGCTCCTCTGACCCCGGGAGCCACCTCCACACTGGGCCGCAGCAGGGATGCTGCTGTGTGTTGGGCCTCAGCAGGACTTGGGAGGGGGACAGGTCAGGGCCTTGCAGACCTCAAGATGAGTCAGTGGTGGGGCAGAAAGGACAGCTAAACAGAGAACTGGGGACTGTTTTCACTTTAAACCTGGCATGCTTATTTTTGGGGCACACATTATGAAACATTTGTTTTCTGTTATCTGGTGGATTATTCAGCGATATGTGCTTCACTATCCTCCATGAACTTCTGAAAAAGCTGACTTCAAAAGAGACTGGAAACTACTTGACTACCAAGATTTTCAGCTAAATATGTGAATTCATGATTTCTACTTAAAGAAAATAATTGACAGAAATTCATGTAAGGCCATATATTTCTGTAATTTTACAAATGATGGGTATGTTGGATATATGACAGAAATATAAATATATAACAAGGAAAAATGGCTCACCCAGTTTTTGCCTCATAAAAGAACAAATACGTTTTATGTTATGTAGAGATTTTGAAAAAAATTGAGTTCTCGTCTATGATTTTATAGTGGTTTCACTAGGTGACTCTTATTATCAAATAATTATGGCACCCTACATTTTCTGTAAAGATCTTATTTCTGACCTTTATGGCAGTTACTTGCCTGAATTAATTTTGTTTCAAGTGGATGCCCCTTTTTTTCTGAAAGGAAATTATTAATAGAAGAATCAACTTTAACACTGAAAGTTTTTCTGTTGAATCAGGAATATTAATTCTACACTTGTTTACACAGTTTCTATCTTTAAATATGCTTCAAGAATTTGAGAAATCACCTAGTAGAAATAGTCATGTGATTAATGAGGAAACTGAACCTAAGTTGTAAAGTAACATAAATGTAATTAAACTCAAATCCCTAAAAATTTATAGTGATTCTCAAATTAAAAAGAAATACTTTATTATAATTACATATAATTCAATTATCCGGTATCTTTTTATTAGCTTAAACTACATTCGTTGAACAATTAATATAGGTAGAGGGAAAATTGGAATCAACATAACACTACAGAAATGTAAAAAAATACATATTTAACAATAACTTACCTACTAATTTTTAAATGACTTAATAGTTTCTAATATTCACATCTCTTTACATATTTTTCTATATTCCCAATATTTTTTAAAGCATTTAAGGCAACTTACAAAACACGACCATGACAATGTGAGATAAACTTCAAATAAGTATGAAAAACAATGTGGGAGAACAAAATATTTCTACCAGTAAAACATCCAGTTGTAATTTACTCTTAAAATTGAGAGCTTGGGTGGAAAGGGTGCAGGATTATTATGCCATAGAATACTGTGTACGTATCAGAAAGGCTCCATATGTTTGTCTTTAAGCGTTCCAGCTTTCCTACAGCCATAGCAAATATGGAAATCTGTCGGTTACAATGTTTACAGTGCCTATATTGTATAAAACAAAACTATTACTAAAGAAAAAGAACTGTCATGATACTGACAATGTAAGTTTTCTACTATCTAATGTCTTTATAAATAATCCCAGCAGTATTGGGATAAACACAATGATAAACTCATGGGTTGGTTGTTAACAATAGTTTTCTTTTAATGTGATAGGCAGAATATCAGTGCTAAGTGTAGAAAAAGTAAATCTGGAGTGCTGCGGTGTCTTCTAAAGCCTTCTAATTAGAAGGGCAAGACTAGGGAAGTTCTCCTTTACAAATATCAGGAGTTCAGCCTACATGTATTACATCATTATAGCAACCCCAGTATTCTGGTTCCCAGCATCCTGTTACCACTTGGAAATGCGGATGCCTCTTGCCTTTCTCTCTCAGTTTCTCACCACGCCCCCCCTTTGTTCTGTGCAGTCTGTGTGACAGCAGGTGAAAGCAAAGAGCTGGTGTATGTTGGGAAGAAGGACAAAAACTCCTGTGGGCGGAGAGACCCCACATTCAAGGTGCCCTTGGAAGACTGAAATAGCGATTATAGGAAAACACGCTTGGGTCAAGTTAAACAAGGATGAATGTAGAATATCACATTGGATTGAGAGAATGCAGAGCAGGAAACAAGGGAGCCGTTATGGTGCTCCAGCTCCAGAAAATGCATGGAGGGGAACCATTGTTTGTATTTATAGCAAACCTATATAAAACCAGACATAAAATAGGAATAAGTGGAGCAGGAGAGAGAGAAGTCATTTCCTCCCAGTAACGGGAAGGAGAGGTTTATAGACTAGTGCGGGAAGTGGCCGTGAAGCTGCAGATCAGTTAGGTCTGCAGGGTGCCGCGATGGGGTTTGCTTTTCTTCCCCATGAAATGAGAAATAATGTTTTTTTTTCAAGGAGAGACATGACCTGAAATATTGGCCGCTGTGGTAGAAATAGAGGAGGGAAGGGTGCCGAGAGTTTGTGTAGCGGTCAGGTGCAGGTGCCGCAGGAGGTGCTTGGACAAGGTGGGAGGGAGTAGTGAGAAACCATAGGCTTATGAGTCTCAGTGGACAGTGGAACCAATGGGCAGATACGTGGACCGACTGGACATAGGTGAGAGGAGTGTAGAGGACGATGCTTAGGTTCATCTTGGAGACTAAGATGCAACACCTCCAAACAGAGAAGACTGAGGGCGGTGGGGAGGGGGAGGCAGGTTTGGTGGAGAGACTTGCAGGAGGCTTTCCTGAGATGGATCCTACCTCTCCAGCTGGGGGTGTTGGGTCGCCCATGGACTGGGACTTCCATGGAGATTTCTGAGCTGGAGACATGAACTTGCAACTCTTTAGCATGCAGGTGTTGTCAAAAACCATGGCATTGGGTGGAATCAGCAAGGAGTGAGCCGAGAGAGAAGTCCGAGGGGCAAGCCTTGGCTATGCCAGCATTGGGAAGTTGGTGAGTGGAGGAACAGCGGTAACAGAGAATAAGTAAATGCACCAGAGAATAAGTAAAACAGACAATAAGTAAAAGGACACTGTTGTGCCCTGGTGGCCAAATGAGGCAAGTGTATAAAGGAAGAAGAGATCAACTGTGAAAACCATCCCGTGGCTTCAGTCAGATAATTGAGCATTCATTATTATATTAAGAGACGAGGCAGTGACGTTGTCAAGAGCAGTTTTTGTAGAAGGGAGAGGACAGAAGGCTGAGTGGCATGTGATGTTTCACAGAAGTTAAAAAAGAAACTAAGCTTTTATATTTTCTCTAAGAAAATAGTACCTTGCTTCCTCAGTGTCTGAAACAGGTTACGTGTATTTCTTGAGCTGTTGATAGGGAGAATTTCACGTTAATTAGTGCTTAACTGTGGTACATACAAGGTATTAAATTCTACATTAAAAAAACAACAAAGCAAAACAAATGAAAAACTATTATCTTGATTCTCTGGAGTTTTCTGCTTTGAAGATCGTTAAGAAGGTCCTGTTTTGAGCCTGTAGGTGCTCAGATGCTGAAGAGGTTCGATTGCCCGTCTCTCCAGCGGGACTGGTACCCTCTGCATACTTTCTGAAGGTCCTTTTTGACTTAAAATAAATCAATTTCACTTCATCAGTTTTCTATTCAGGGCTATTACCCTTGAACAGAAAAGGAAACATTTGTCCCCTAAGGAACCAATGAATGAATTTTATGTGCTAAGTTATGAAAAGAATTGCGAGAATTTATCTTCACCTCCAAACACAGTTGAACATTCTTCTTCAAGACTGAAATATCATAATATATTTTATGTGTAAAGGCTTATTACTGTGAAATTTTCAGAGTGTACCCATATAACAGCACCATAATTTATCTTTCAGTGAAAAGGAGTTACTCAAACTGAACATTTAGTATCCCAGTAAGTGGGGAGATATTTATATTGTTAGTTGTGATTAATTAATTCAAGTTTGCATAGTAAAAATATTAAAGTGAATAATGTATACATATCAAGAAAACTTAACTAAATTAAATTCTAAATTAATTCTAAATGATTGGTTTTTATTTAGAAAATATCTAAAATATCCTCATCCTCTAAAAGTATGCTCTTAATTTAAGAAATAAATTTCCTTTTAATGGTACATATGTTCAGTGAGCTTCTATAAAATTTATCTTGATTAGAATATACACAGGCATGCAATTCTATTTTCTCTTTTATTTATTGTTAATTTAGTAAAAATTCAATTTTTACATTTTTTAAAAATATACCATGTAATAAGGAGAATTATGTGATATATGTGATGTTCTGTTTTCAAGGTTTTTTTTTTTTTTTTTTTTTAATGGACATGCTGCTTGAGCACTGCTTGAAATAGGTAGGGGATGATATTAAATTGACTAAAAACAATCCCTATATTAAAGAAAAACTATTCTCTTATTTTTCCTATGAGATTTGTATATCTGAATAGTTATCAGGGTGAACTTTTCCTGTCCGAGGAAATTCTATGAATGCTCTCAATACTTTAAAAGTCTGCTAAATAAAATGAAGACACTGGTAGGAGATGGCCTTCCCAGCTGCTCTGTTCTGTTTAGAGACACCCTGGGAACAGTGAGCCCCCCTGCCAGGTGGTTGACTCCAGGGCTGAGGACAGACGGGTTTTCTGGAATAACCTGTGATCCCGTGACCTCAAGCATGCTCACTGCCAGCCCTCATCAAGTAAATGAGAAGAGTGATTGCAAGGTGGGAGGGAAGGGAAAAGTTTTATCAGAAGACCTCAATGTCCCAAATATCACAAGAAACGCTTTCATTTTAGTGGAATAATACAGTTGAATTTTGTTACCTTTCCCCCAGCCCCAACCCTTTTTTTATCTGATGAAAATTCATCAATTTAGTCCTTCTTGGAAAACAAGTAAATGTTACTAACTTTCTCATATAATTTTAAATAGTTGTGGCCATAGAAATAATTCGTGGGAATTATAAAATTATGGATTGAGTTGAAGAGTTGAAAAAAACAAGACATTGATGTAAATTTCTTACAGATGTCACTTCTTTATCGTCTTTTATTTTTCTTCTGAATAGTGCTATAAGAAGTTTAAGTAGGAGCCTTAAAATATGTATAAAATTAGTTCTGTAGAATCTGCTTATTCCTAGACATTTCCTATTAGCCCGGCATAGTTTACCTGGCTGTGAACTGGCCGAAGAGCCCCTGATTTTCCTGGAGATGAGGTGTGACAGGGTGTCATCTCCAGCTGTGCGAAGGCAGGAGACTCGGTTTCCACAGAATGTTTATGTAGTGCTGACGACTGAATCTGTTATGGCGCTGTGTCTGCTGCGCTCGCTGAGTGGGCAGCTTCCCCACCACATGCTCCCATTCAGTCGCCTGTCACCTGGTTCAGCTGACACTTGGAAGGGACATAAGGGCAGTGTGACTATTAGACATTGCATGTGATGTTCTGTACAGCAGATTCAAAAGTAAGAACAAATCAAAGTGTCCACTTTACAGATTATAAGTTCCAGACACAGCCGGGCAGGATGCACTGGCCAGCACCTTGCTAAACGGAGGGTTTCCCGTCACGTTGGTGAGATTTGGAGGAAGCAGGGTGTGGGGTCGCTGGAGGTAGACAAGAAGAAATCCTGGAACTCAAATTCATATAAGTTTGCTCATTAGATCTCTTCTGAGGATGAACACCAATGTTTGTGGAAGTTGCTGGAATCAGAGAGCACGGTATGCCAGCCTTGCTTGAGTGACGCCTCAGTCCCCTTCCTGATAAAGTAACTGGGGCTGCTTCTGCCTAACTTATAACTTGCTGAGTTCAATGTGTGCAGTTTTTCAAATGAGATTACTCAGTGAGGAAAGGAATCCTCCGATATTTGCTAACTTACTTTTTGAAAAATGATACTTAGATGTTTTAGATCAGTTTTAGGTAGAGAGCAACACAAAGTGGATACAGAGATTGTGCACACAGCCCGTCCTACCCCCCACGCAGCTGCCCCCTTATGAATGTCCCACACTTGGCGGCACATTTGTGGCAGTGGACGAAGCTGCACGGACACTGCATCACCACCCAGCCCGTAGTTCGCTGCCCTTCTCTCCCCTGCTGGGCATTGCAGACTTGGGGACAAATGTACAGGGCTGTGTGTCCACCACCACAGTCAAATAGAGTATTCTTCAATGCCCTAAAGATCCTCTGTCTCTTCAAGATCGTACTTTGTAGCTGTCACTGTCCATTTAGTAAATGTCTTAGGGGATAGTGGTAGGTCTGTGCCTACAAATAGAAAATAATGAAGAAATTTAAATATTTAATATTTAAATAACAGTAAAGTTTTTATAAATTAGCTGAAGATGCTATGATTTGCATTATCCAAAACATTTTAATTAAAAAGTCAAACATTCCTTCAAGGCTTAATTAGATTAAGATTTAATTCTACTTTATTACAAATGTTCAGGAATTTATGTATATATAGATATGTATATGTATATAGAGAGACATTTCTTAAAGCAAGGAACACTTGTGGATGAATTATTACAGAAGAAGGCCTGCTTAGAATGCAATAGAATTCAGTCACATTCATAAATTTAAAAATATATAATTATTGATTTCAAATTTCAGAAAGCACCATTCTAGGAAGCATATAAAGAGAAAAAAATATAGTCCCTGCTATAGAAGTGCTTATTATTCTATAAGAGAGGGAGCTAATTCCACTACAATATGAAATAGACTGTTGTATGTTTCACCTTATTTTTTTTTTAAGAGATGGGGTCTTGCAATGTTGCTCAGGCTGACCCCAAACTCCAGGTTCAAGCCATCCTCCTGAGTAGCTGAAACTACAGGTGTGTGCCACCATACTCAGACTACATATTTTTTTTTAAAAAAATCAAGTATATAGTATAAGAAAAGGAAAGGGAGTGGATTTGTAGAAATAAGTAAAATGTTGATAGTCTGAGGAGTAAGGCGGATGGTCTTGTTGGACCTTCAGGTATTAACTATTTTAATGTCAAAAAAAAGGAAGATAATTCCCTGGATACTAAAGATACGAAAAAAAATACACTCGGTCCTGATGAGGCGCAGGCAGCCTGGTGGAGAGCAGGGCTGTGTGCAAAGATCCCAGGCACGTCACAGGGCAGCAGTGTAGACAAGATGGTGCGTAGCACAGAGACCTGGCTCCGAGTCACCCTGCCGGGCAGTTTCCCAGGGAGATGTGACACTTCCGTGGACTCCGAAAAGGTGAACAGAAGTTAATTGGGAGGCAAAGGGTGTGTGCATGCACCTGTGTGGGTGTGCAGGTGGTAGGGAGGTATTCCAAATCCAGTATTTAATTAGCAAATACACAGAGAAAAATAGAAGTAATGGTTCCCATGGGTAACTACACATAGTCTCATATCCAACACTGTGGAGCTTTCTGGAGCAATGGCTGGAGGATCCAGAGACCCAGTCATGTTTCACATCGGCAAGGGCCTCCCTGCCTACAGACCTATCAAATAAAGAATTTGAGCAAGGAGATGGCATTGCCACACTGTGTCATAGAAACATCACTCTAGTGGTGTTGAAGGAAAGGCACCAGAACTGGTTCAAGGCAGGGGGATTATTTCAATAAAATGGGTAATAAGTGATGAAAAAAGGTAGGTCATGGGAAGAAAGCTGCAATGCAGTTGAGGAGCCTGTGGTGGTTGGAGTGAGAGAATCTGCCCCTAAAATGACACAAAACTGTGGGGATGGTGAGAATGTGGGGTTTGAGCTTTTAGAAATAAAACACTTCAAAGCAAGGACAAGAAGTGGGGTTTGAAAACAGCACTGGCCCAGATTATTGGAAAAGTCAGAGGCATTGAAGGGTTTGGGATAAGGCATAAATTTGATATTCAACATGAAGTGCAGCTGGAGGGACAGAGTGTTGATCATTGATAAATGACCGGAAAAGGGTAGATACTGCCCTGAAAGGTGCTAAGAGCCACCGCTATTAAAAAGCAGGCAAGGAGATGAACAGGATGAAAAAGAGACCCGGAGCCATGGAAGGCAGATACGGCTCTTTCAGAAGCAAATGAATGTTGCAAGAGAGAGAAAGGAATAGGCAGGAGGAAAAACTCGAAGATAGATAAGCAGTTTGCAGACCCGGTAAGTAAAATCCACCAAGGCTTATTTTATTCACAAGGCTCACCCAATCCCACCAAAGAGAAATAAAGAAGAAACTCAGACTCACGAAACACTTTAAAGCGTCAGTGGGAACCAGGGCATAAAGTGTCCAGGAAAAACAACGAGCATCTTAAATTTGTGTACCCCCTAAAGTTTGGTTTCAAGAGCTGGGGAAAACAAGAAATATTTTCAGTTCAACAAAAACTGAGAGAGTGATCACCAAAAACACCTCCCTAAAGCTGGAGATTTCTAAAGTATGGCATTCATGCAGATCTGAAATGCCAAATGCCGGATGGACAGCACACCAGAAAAATGGGAAATAGATGGGAAATCTAAGCAGATTTACACTCGGTGTTGACAGTTCAGTTATTGGCATGTGATAGGCTTTAAACATAAACTGTGAAAAGCAAAAATTCTTAGGCACCTAGGTGGAATTGGAAACAGGCAGTAGGTTTCGCTTAGCGCACACATGGAGAATTTGTCCCCAGAGCCTGCTTGGCCACGTGGAGCCAGCACCCAACACAATGCTCGCTGCTTCGTACCTGCTGCCTTAAAATTGTGCCCCACACTTGGGGCCGTGTGTCCACAGCTCCCACTGAAAACTTCCTTTTTTCACTATGACTGTTCATCAGTGGCTTTGCCATTCGACATACACATACATGGACACACCTACACACACGTACGCCCTCTCACACTCACTCAAACTACCAAAAAAAACAGTTAACCAAGTTACTTCAAAAGAACTTCTATTTAGTTAGGAAAAAGAAGTGATTGTTTTAGTTTTGGAAAATGTTTGTAGTACCTGCAGAACTTTACTATGTATATACTATACCTAAGAGAAGTGGGTACATGTGTCTGAAGCTCAGAACAAAGTTTGAAACTGAAAATGTAGGTTGATGACTTAGATTGTTCCTACGTAACAATGAACATACAATAATCAGGGTGATCACTCAAGGGATTCACGTATATGTTTAATGAACTAGTCATCAGCACTGCTTTCTTTCGTTGAGAGAAAGTAATAATCTAAGGTTGCTGGCAATTATTTAGCATTATTCTCAGCTCATTTTCATATCAAATAATTAAACGGATGGATTTTAATAGTAAAAATAAGCGTATGTCTTGACATTTTTGAAGATGCAAAATAGTAGGGATGATAGCGGAGTTCAATGTATTCTTCTAATTTTTTCTCTCCTCATCCTTCCTACTCTGCCCTTTATCTTTCTTCTTTTTAATTTTCAGAAATATGGTATAGAAGTCAATGCAAATGTCACTTTATTTTCATTTATCTAGCTATCCTATTAAAATTATTATTTTTGCTTGCTCTATCTGTATGATTTCCTTGGAGTCCTCTTTCCAAAATTGTTACCCACCTATTTATTCCATAAATCATTTTTTAATTGCCACATAGTTATTCACTTTGGGCCACTTACTCACTTGCCTTTGAAGAGCTCATGCTTTGCTTTAATAGTAATAAAGAAATTATTGTATTCAGTTTAAACTGCTTCTATAAATAAAGCAGGCCATTTCTATAGGATTGGGATTTTGTGGGGGAAACTATTTAACATGATTGAAACAGTTTCCTTATCTCTCTCTGCTTATTCAACACGATACACAGTGAATTATTAACAAAACAAACCACCTAAAGAGCTGCTGTTTGAGAGAAGAGAAAGCAAGGATACGGAAAGTTCAGGAAAGGATTTGGTAATGAATGCTAGCTGTGTTTATGATGTGGAGAGCACACAGACGTTTCTCTACATCTGAGTATTAGCGCCCTATATGCACAAACTTCCTAGGCTTTTCAACTTGTCGTCCGTGTATTTTGGTGTCCTGTGGGTGTGGCTGTCTGGTAACACTTAGCAGGCCGGGTTCCTCCGCCTCACGGGGTCTGTGGGGGGCAGGGTATGTCTAGTTAACGTTACCTGTTTAGTTTCCCTTTTTTTTTTTTTTTTTTTTAACTTTCAACTCAGGAATGGGAACAACGTTGCTTTCTCAGTTGCAAATGAAAGAAAAGGATTTTGAGGACCTTGCTGATGTGTTCTTTTACCTTTGTTAAGTAGGGGTCTGTGATCCCAGGGCCCCTCTGTGGTGGCAAGACCTTCAGGTGGCTCCCTGCATGGTCCCTGGCAGCTGCCCGCACTACTTTCATTCCCTTGGCACCTTGGGACGTACACGTGCCCCATGCACAGGATGGCCACCAGGTGTGACGTGCCCTGTGCATGGGATGGCCACCAGGTGTGACGTGCCCTGTGCACGGGATGGCCACCAGGTGTGACGTGCCCTGTGCACGGGATGGCCACCAGGTGTGACGTGCCCTGTGCACAGGATGGCCTCTAGGTGTGACGTGCCCTGTGCACAGGTTGGCCACTAGGTGTGATGCACAGATACCCCAGCAGGAGGAACCACCTAACTTTCCTGCTCTCTGTCTCTTGAGACCTCAGTCCCCACAGATAGGCCCTAAGCTGGACAGCAGCCATCTGCAGCCCCTAATAATCCCCAGAGAGAAAAGACAGGTCTGCCACACTTTCACCTGCAAAGGGGTGGGGAGGGGTGGGGATTGGACTTTTGGTGTTTAGTAGGAGAACTGGTGGTTTTACTTTTGGTGTTTAGTAGGAGAACTGGTGGTTTTACTTTTGGTGTTTAGTAGGAGAACTGGTGGTTTTACCTACCCTTGGTGTTTGTTTAGTAGGAGAACTGGTGTTTTACTTTTGGTGTTTAGTAGGAGAACTGGCGGTTTTACTTGCTGGAATCTTTTATTTCTGTCGTTCCTTTCCTTTCATGTGTGCGAGGGGATGTGTTGGGGGGGTGCTGGGGAGCCCTGCAGGGGCAGCTGAGGTGTGGTCTTGAGGGAGTCACGACTGTCACCCCGCAGAGGCTCCTGGGCCTTGCCCGCACTGTAGGTAGACGGGAAGAATGTGTGGTTTGGGGAGAGCCTCTCCGTATTACGAGCTGAAAATGCATTGGGAGAAAATGAAAGTGGAGCTAATGACTTAGCTGACAAATTCCAATATTTCTACACACTAATTTATAATAAAAGAAAAGAGAGAATAGCTTTCTGCTAAGAACAACAATGGCTTAATTATGTTTATTGGTGATAGAACACTAGGGATGAAAATAAATAATGTCTCAGTATAAAAATAGGTGGATAGATCATTCTGTCACATAATTTTCTCTTTCAACAGTCAGAACCTTCCTGTGAATTTGGCCCCTACTGAGCAATTTCCAATTATCTTCTCTTCCAACAAGAAGTAAATGGAAAAAAGAGGGAGTATTAATGAGTTATTGAGCTAACATCAAAATATACAACACAGCATATAAACTTAACATATGTAATCTAATTCATTATGGTAAAACAAAATAAAAAAGATTGTTTTTCTTAAATATCATTCTTACAAATGCCTAAAAGTGTCCATCTTTGTTTATAGTATTTTGCCATAAGTTCACAGAGGACATTTTCCTTAAAGAAAACCATGATAATTTTCTTTGCAAATATAAAAGTAATTTCTTACAATGCTAATGCAAACCCCCTAATGTATTCTTTCCCCCATACATATAATTTATTTTGTCCTTTAATGTATCATTTTTTTTTTTTTGCAGTTTTGCCTGGGGCCGGGCTTGAACCTGCCACCCCCGGTATATGAGGCTGGTGCCCTATTCCTTGAGCCACAAGCGCCAACCCATTAACGTATCTTTTTAACAAATATTGATTGAGACTTGATTATGTGCAATCAATTTGCTAGGGTTGGGGATAAAATAATGAATAAGTGGTATTGACTTACATACACCCATTGTTAATCTATAAATAAAACAAATCACTAAATAAACGATATCCTACCAATTACAAGAGTCGTGGCAGAGGAAGCATGGGCACTGTTTAGTGTCTGTTTCTGCTCCATGCTAAGGGATATATAATCACACACGTCCCTGTCCCTAATTCGATATGTGGAAACCGTGTATAATGACTTTATTTTTTTTGCAGTTTTTGGCTGGGGCTGGGTTTGAACCCGCCACCTCTGGTATATGGGGCTGGTGCCCTACTTCTTTGAGCCACAGGTGATGCCCTGTAATGATTTTTGCATACTGCTAGCGATCACTGCCTAAGAAATCCGAGAAGGAACGTGTCTGGATGCTTTGTTTCTATTACCCACAGTATATTTGCTGATATGTATTTAAATTTTAACGTTTTCCTTATAGCAGAGTAGTTGATTTTATAGAACTATCATTATATAATGTTATCTATACATACCAGTATTCATTCCTTTTAAAATGTATTTACCAACTCTAACATCTACTTGTCTCTAAGTATGACATTGCCATTAGCATCCCTCTCTGGTTTATAGTAAAACTGGAAATGAAAATAGGAAGCTATAGGGTTGCACTCCATATCATATATATATATGATGACAATTTTGCAAATAAATTTAACTGATATAAAATACTGTGCATGTTAAATGCAATTTTAGAACAACATTGGCCCTCTAAATAGATATTCAAACTGCAGGGTATATGTAAGTGGGTTTCATTTATCTATGACTCATGTAGTTACTTAGACTTTTAAAAATTATTTTGTTTCAAAAAATTAATGATTTATGTGAGAATATTCCGAGGGAGGAATTTAATAAAATAAGTACAATAAGAACATATTGTACTTGGTGTTACCGCTTTTTGACATTAACCATGTTTATATATTTATAGTGCTGTAATTTCTGCAAATTGTATTTGAATCATTGTCCAAGCCTTATTTTCCATTTTAACATTGACAAAATTTGCCTTGATTATGCAATAACACTTTAATCATAGTAAAAGTTCTCTGTGATTTTCACCATGTTTTTAATTATTTTTCTATTTTATCGGATCTACCTTATTCCCTGTAGCAGCACACCTTTGATAGAATTTGAGATTAGAGATTACCTTTCAGTAATTTGAATTACATCTTTTTTGAAGAAGTATTTACAGAGATGAATATGGCATTTATTTTTTATAACCCTTTTTCTTGCTGCTCTCTGAACCCGACTAATATCAGATCCGCCCCCCCACACCCATCCACAATACCCAACAGCATAAATGAATGCCCAGCCTGTCCCAAGAATGCTTCAAAATGTATGCAAAAGTTTCCATTTTTTGTTTAAAGGAATTACTTCATCCAGCTGTCTGGTTTTCAGAGAGGCAGCAGCTGAACATCAGAGAGACAAAGGTTACTAAAATGACATGGTGTTAGTACTGAACTCAAAGAATACTGATTTTTTCTTTATTTTTCTTATCTAGCAAAGTCAACAGTACAGACACATTCTGTAATCTTTTGTGTTAGCTTCAGAAAAATTTACAAATGAAACTGATAAAATATTTTTCAGTGGTAAATTATCTTGCTTATTTTCTAACTTCTTATAATTCGTGTGATGATTGATCACTGACGATGCTCAGATGAGCTGAGAGTGCTGCGTGATGAGACAGCGATGCTGGGATCAAGGTCACTGGAGGCTACATTTGTTTTATATAAGCCTATTGTTTCCCAAATGACAGAGTGACTTTTATTAATTTTCAAGGATAAAATAAAGTTATTCTCTGATATCATTCTTTTTTCAAGGAATAACCTTTATTTTAATGAGTTTTTATGAATTTTATCCAGCATATTTGTTCCTAAGAATTATACAAAATAATCATTAACAATATAGAAAAATCAAAGTACAGGAATCTCTATAGGTGAAGAAAAAATATTATGAAGAAGTTGCCACCAGCATGAGAAGCTTTGAAATTTAGGGGTTTTTAATCCAGTGGTTCTCAACCTTCCTAATGCTGTAATGTATTTTCATTGTTACAAAGGGGTCATGACCCACAGCAGGTTGAGAACTGCTGTTTTAATTAATGGATAACTTTTTATAGGGTTTTCTATACTAGATAGTTATCACGTTTGAATGCTATGTTTTAATCTTCCTTTTCCAACTACTTAACAGTCTTAAGTCGAAAAATTCTTTTTCTCTTTGAACTTGTTTTTTTCAATAGTAACTGTGATATTTAAGACTCAGATGGAAACATAAAGCCATAAGTGTGGCTTAGTAATTCTTTACCTGTCCCAATGTTTGTTTATTTTTTTCATTTCTATAGCCACACAATAAGAAGCAGTACAGTGATTGTATTGAATAAACTAAATGCAGAATACAAATGTCTTCATATATAACTGAGAAAATGCCAGGAAGGCTATGCTATGTTAATCAGTTTGATGAAAATAGTTCAGATTGTATATGAAACCAGCAAATTGTAACCCTTGATTGCACTATTGTACACAGCTATGATTTAATAATAAAGACAAAAAAAAAAAAAAAAAAAAAGAAGAAGAATCTCATGGAGACCCACCGTAGAGGTGAACTTATTTCTTAGGACTTGAAATGGTCCGAGATATACACCAAAAAAAAATGTGCAATGGCACCAAATATCAGATATTTTTGCATTGTTAAAATCATCTCTACTTTAATAGTCACATAACCATAAAATGTTTTCATAATGGCCATTTATTTCCTGACAAGTGAAAGAAGTGTTATAATTATTTCCAATCGCTAATTATTAGTGAATGAAGCATCTTCAGCCCTCATTTTTTTTTTTCCATTGAAAAAGCATTGACAGAAGTCGTGAAATAAAGTGCCAACCCAGTGGACAAGAGCAAACTGTGCATCACTTTAGATAGTAGTCATCGAGGGACTCACAGGGACAATGCTTCTAATCATCGATGTTCTCTACATTGTGAAAAGGAGACATTGATAAAGTAATTCCAAGGACAAAGACTTCTGACAATATAAGGGTGATAAATTTATCAAGATAGGGTAGGCAGAAAAATGGAAGTGAAATAATACTCCTTAAATGTTACATAATAGATAACGGCCTCAAAGTTCTAAAACTTAAAAAATAATGAAAATAAAAAAGTCTATAAACATTTATGCTTCCTGCCCCCACACATGCTTTTATGGGGGGGGGGGATTTAAAATCCTTAGTGCATTCATTGATTTAATGATATGAACAAAAATGGCCAACATTTTCCTATTCGAAGCCTAGTTTTTCACTTTTGTATTTTTCTTCTTCTTCTTCTTCTTTTTTTTTTTTTTGTTGTTGTGGTTCACCAAATCTCTTTTATTAAGAAGAAAACTCAAGCCAAGAAAAGGAGAATGAATTATTCAAGTTCACACAGGTAGAATGGCCTGCGAGGTGCTCTGATGGTCTCTTAGCCTGCAGGTAAAGGTGGACCCCATGTCTTTGTCCCTGCTTAAAATCATCACTTCTGAATGAGTTTAATATTTTGAAGTTTTGAAAAGAAGGGTCAGAAACCTGACTGGAAGCTTGGAGCGTAAAAAAGATACAAAAATTTCAGTTGTTAAATCAACATAATATTGTTTGCTCGTCAGAAGTGTTGCCATAAAGGGGTATTGCCCTAGATCTGAATGGATATGAACTTAGTTTCCTCCAGAGATTTCCCATTAATTATCCTTCTTAGTGAAAGTATCAAATCTTTCCATCAAATACCAGTTTTGAGCATCAGGCATGCCTAAAATGAATTCTTCTTTGATGTAGTCTTAGTTAAAATGTGCACTATACTGCATTCCAAAATGGCACCCACTTTCTCCTCACCATCATGAATTCAAGAATGGACAGTTAGGGAGAGGAGACTGTGTCATCTGTTATCTGACAAGATAGAAACATACTGATTGCTGACATCAATATCCCTCTTTTTTAAGATCAGTAAATGTTATGCTTCATAATACCAAAATGTCTCATTACCCAGAGAGGCGATCGTGTTGCATCAAGTTAGGGCTCATGTTTCAGGGAAGGACCTGGAGTCACAGAGGGTGATTCTCTGGCCTTGGAGGCTGGATTTCAAAGTCGAGCAGTGGGGCAGGCGGCTCCTTTTTACGCTCAAGGTTCTCTCTTTGAACTGGAACATCTACAACCAGAATCTTTTACTTAGCCCACCATGTTGTTGTGGGGCTGATGACTTGGTTTCTAGCTCCCCAGGCTCTGAAGAAATTAGGCCCATGCCTAATTTAGACGACCAAGAGGATGGGATTTGGGACCTTTGAGTGGATGGGTTTTAGGATATTGAGTTCACACTATAATGGGTTGAGGCTTCAGCAGATACTGCAAGGGAGGGGAGCCAGTTTTACCTGTGGGATGGGTGCGATTCTCTGGAGGCCAGGGAGGCAGACACCGCAGACAAAATAATGCCCCCCACAGATGTTCATGTCTTAATTCCACAAGTGGTGAATATGTTAAGTTTCATAGGGGAAGGGACTTTGGTGAGGTATCATGGATGCTCTTAAGGACACTTAAAATATACAAACTTAAAACAATATATTTAGCAATATTCTATTTATTAATATTTAAAACAATATTATCTTCAATTTTAAAGAAGCATAACTATTTTCCTAATAAGAATATTTAAATATTTTGCCATTGATCAAATAATGAACTTTTAAACAATCTTTAGCACAAAGATTGGAATGACAAGTATAGTGGCGTGATGTCATACAACTTAAAGCACAGAGAAATTTAAAGAGAAAAGGAAATTTAGTTATCAGGTAATCCAATCACCTTCTTGCACAGATGAGAGCTTTATGGTCCAGAAGGTTAAGTGAATTGTTCAGAGTACCGGGGCAAGTTGCAGAGAAGGACTCGCTCTTTTTTAATTGCTAGCATCAAAAATTGAAGTCAGTTCTGCATCCTAATTTAATGTATTTCTTCGGCAAAGCATAATGAAGTTATTTCTAGAGTTACTGATATTTATAGCAATAAAGGATTTTTTAAAAATTACATTATGCCTTCCGGCCTATGATCTCACATTCATTAAGTTTGAAACATTTCAAGTTTAAAACTAGCTTTGATATATTCACCGAGGTCATCTTCGGAGTCCTGGCAGGCCCTCAGGACGGGAAGATGCACTTTTGCTTCCTTTTGTCCTTTGCTCTGTCCTGAGGCCTTGTTTTGGTTAGACTAGATCTTAGTACTTGAAATTTTGTAATCCTCAAATAGATCTTATTGAAAATAAGATCCAGAACACTTCTTCAGGAATCTCGTGTGATCAGCTGATGTTTCAATGGTGTTCAGTTCAGAGATAGTTGGAAATCCCAGAAGGTCAAAGTGTGGGTAGGATGTGTGTTTCATCTCTTGAGAAGGTGGGATGTCTGCTCTCTCTCAAAGGTAGTTAAAATATCATCCCATTGAACAGGCTAGCTTTTAAATCTCTGTTCAATATTTATATCTGTTATTCAAACTGCATGCATAATCTTAATATTCTCATATGTAAACTTGTTTATTTCAGTGAATTTCTCCACTCCCACACATAGAAGCAAATAACGTCTCTAAGACATCAAAATACTGATTAAAAATCTCAGGTATCCTTTCAAATAAGATAATGCAAAACTGAGATTTGTGATTTTGGATTTTGACACTATGTAATTTGAATAATGTGGTGTTTTAAGGCATCCTTGTCATGACCTATCGTCATTACTTCCTGATTTTTTGCTTGTGCAAATAGAGACTGCGTAACAATACAGGACTAAATGCCACAGCCAGAGATGTGCGGCCCTGGGCAAGGTCCTTTACTCCCTTTCCATATGTAAAATGGGGATATACTTCATTCTCCCCCATCTCTTAATTTTTTTTTTTTTTTAGAATCAAGGAAAGTAACGAATTTATAATTCTTCCCATAAAGGAAGATTACCATTGCAATGTTAGCGTATGCTGAGAATCCTCTGATTTTGTTAGAGACGCTAAGTGGCATCCACTAGGTGGCGCAGCTTCCTTGTCCTGGCCCCCCCAGGCAGCCCGGTCCCAGGGGCCCTGTCAGGTGACCGTCCTTTACTTGGACACTGTTAACCTGGGAGGCATCTCTGCTGGCTTTACCCTGTCAGACACATCAGGACTGTGTTATTCATGACAGCATAGGGATATGCTACGAGTGATGGAAGTTCCATTTTAGATTTAACAGGCAACTTTAAAATACTCATTTTGCGAATAGGGAAATCAGCAGGGAAAATTTAACCAATTTAAAATTTAGAGTATGTTATGCATTATTTTTTAAACCTATAGATTTTCTGCTTTAAGTTCTAGAAAGTATTGCTCAAAGTAACTGACAAGTATCAGTGACATTGTACACAGAATTGTATTTTTACATGACAACCTGGCTTTCAGGAGAGCCTGACCTATGTCTACATTATCCTGCTTGAGATCATCTTTTTTGGTAGGCACTGTGGGGCACAGAATACCACAAAATATAAAGTTTCCTAGAAGACAGGAAGAGTGTTACATTAAAAGTTGAATGCCTTGTACCATCCCTGTTATAGTGTAGCTTTCCTTTTAATCATCATTTAACAGAGCGATGGCATTTTAAAAATAATTTTCCAACATAATCCTATTACTTTTTGTGACTGATGAACATACTACTTATGTAAAAAGCTTTGTTTGCATGTAAAGAGTATTAAATAAATATATACACTATTCAGTAAATCCAGCTCATGCAAAAAGTAATTTATATGACATAATTACAATTCAGGAATTAAATGTAAGGGCATCACATAGAAAATATCCAACTTAATCATTTTCAACAAAATAAAATATAACTAGGAAAACCCCCCAATAACTGCATAGCCTACACATTTTTATAAAGCCTGTTACAGTTCTCTGGTTTCTCTTAAAATCAAATAAAAAACCTATTATATAAATGATACAGCCTATAAAACTATGGAGTATTGTTCAAGAAAATTTCCACTGCAAACAGAATACAGTTCTCTATATTCACATAATTTAGATGTTTAACTCAAGATATCAGAATTGCTGTGTAAGAGCCTGCACAGCTACACACACAGGGAAGGCTGTAAGTTCCCGTAGAGGGGGGAGAATAACACACTGGTAATGTGCCAAGTCTTTTTTTTTTTTTTTTTTGAGACAGAGCCTCAAGCTGTCACCCAGGATAGAGCGCTATGGCATCACAGCTCACAGCAACCCCAATTCCTGGGCTCAAGCAAGTCTCCTGCCTCTGCCTCCCAAGTAGCTGGGACTACAGGCGCCTGCCACAATGCCCTGGCCATTTTTTGGTTGCAGCCATCATTATTGTTTGGCGGGCCCGGGCTGGATTCGAACCCGCCAGCTCAGGTGTATGTGGCTGGCGCTTTAGCCCGTTGAGCCACAGGCGCCGAATCCATGTACCAAGTCTTAATGTAGCGTGTAAAACCAGTTACGAGAGGGTGAAAAACATAAGGCAGTGATCAGAGGAATATTTACAAAACACACATAGATTGATAAAGGACTTGTATCTGAAATACACAAAGAGTTCATAAAACTCTACAAAAGAGAAAATCAACAGCCCAGTTTTAAAACGGGCAAAAGATCTGAACAAACGCCTCACCAAAGAAGATATTCAGATGGCAAGTAAGCATATGAAAAGATGTTCAACATCATATGTCATACGGAAATGCAAATTAAAAAATCACCAGGCATGCAGAAAAAAAAATTTAAAAAAACAATAAACTAACCAGACACCACTACACCCCTGCTAGGATGGCGGAAATCTTGGACCAAATGCTGGCAAGTATCTGGGGAGATAGGAACTCTCTTCACTGTGGCGGGAAGTGTGCAACAACTCAGCTACTTCAGAATATGGTTCAGCTGTTTCTTATAAAGCTAAACATATTTTTACCATATTATCCAACAATGAAAATTCTCAGTTCCATCATTTATTCATATAAATAAAAGATTTATAAACTTATGTTTAAAACAACATAAATGTTATAGCAGGCTTATTTGAAAAGGCCAAGCTTTGGAAGCAACCAAGACATTTTCCATGGAGGAGTAAGTAATCCTCCATGCATCGGGTGAATGGAATATCATTTAGGGGTAAAAAGACGTGAACTATCACGTGATAAAAGGACATGAAGGACCATGGAATGCCCCCTGCTAAGTGAAACAAGCCAGTCTGAAAAGGACTTACATAAAGGATCGTTCCAAATATATGACATTCCAGAAAAGGCAGCACTGGAAAGTAAGAAGCTCAGTGGTTACCGTGGGTCTGGGTGAAGACGGGGAAGGTGGAACAGTGGAGCACGGGAACATTTGGGTGGTAGAATTATTCTGCGTGACACAGTCATGGTGCACACATGACATTGTGTGTTTCTCGGAACCCGTAGAACTAAACAAGGCAAAGCATGAGCCCGAAGGGAATGGCAGGCTTTAATTAATAATAACGTATCAACATTGGCTCATCAGTTCTAACACATGTTGTAATGGAACAAGATAGCAGGGGAAACTTTGTATATAGGAGTGGCATCTGGACACTCTGCTCAATTTTTCTGTAAACTTAAAACTACTCTAAAATGTAATCCACTAATTTTTAAAAAGTTACCTACATTTTCATTACTAAGAACTGCCTTAGCTATACGGGTTTTTTTCTGGTTCCATACAAAGCACAGAATCTGGTTCCATACAAAGCACAAAGATCAGAAAGTCTTCCAGAATTCTCTGCCTTTAAGTTGCAAGAACTGTCTTCGACCCTGTCTTGAGTTTAAGACCTTCATTCCTTTTGTCCAGGAAATCTCAGTTCTTCTCAGTGCACCATGTAGATACATATGTTTTTTTGTTGCTTTCTTTATTAATCTCCCAAACTAACTCTGAGACATTCCATTTCCTATGGCAAACAATCTGCATGTTTTTATAAGTGAAGATCCTCTGCTGGAACATAACAAAACGTTTTCCTGAGATAAAATGTATTTTCTATGGAGCAGAAATAATTGCATTGATTTTGGTTTTGTTCTTCCTTTTCCCTTACTGATGGAAAGATTGCCCAGGATAGGAGACACCTGAAAAGAAGCACCTTGGTAATAAGAGAATGGGGAAGGGATTGATCTCTCCTTAAAAAACACGAGAGCAGGTATATCATTGCTTCGCAGTCTCCACACCTGTGGTGTAAATAGCCATGGGATCACTTCTATAAATAGCCACGGGAGAAGTTAGTGGAGGCTCCTACTAGACTCTGGCTCCTACTAGGCTCCTACTAAGACTGTTGCACCTTTGAGGCACTCCAACACCTCTGACCTGCCTGAGACAACTGGCTCCTCCTGATGGGGAGCCTTACCTGATTGAGACAATGGGCTCCCCAGCACCTATGGGGAGCCATACCTTGAGCGAGTTTGTACAGCAGTCCATATCCTGGCAGTTTCATGGGCCAGGGCGGCAACCTAGTGTCCTGGCTCGACAGCCCAGCTCTTTTGCTGTGCCTTTTTCTCTTCTCTTTTAATTAGCAATTCAACGAAATTCCCAAGTCACAGCCTCTCCTGTATCACAGTGGTCTTTGGAACTATTTGCTTCCTAACTCCCTGGATATGTCCCAGGCTATCAGATTTCAATAGCAAAATTATAATTTAATAGCTAAGAAAACTAAAACCCAACAATGTTAAATAATTTGCTGAAAGTCAAATGGTGCCCAAGCTGAGACTAGGAACCAGTAAGCTTATGAGTTTTTTCTAGGACTAAATCTGTGATAAGGTCGACTTTTTCTACATATTAAGCCTGAAAGATGCAGATGGTTATTCCATAAAAATTTCACCTTTCTCAGAGTTCTCTGCCCTATTTTCTTGTACTGTTGTCTTAGTGGTTCTTTTTATCTTTTTATATAGACTTTTTCTTTTTTTCCCCCTCTTTTCTTTTTTTGTTAATTTTCCGCCTTCTACTCATGCCCTATTTTGTTGAAATTGTCTCAAGTTTAATTCTGGTAAAATGGGACTCTTAACTTTTCTCCATAAAGACCCCACACTACGGAGTAAAGATGGAAAGAGCCACTTTTTGTAAAGAGATATGTCAGGATATCACACCAGGAATTCAATGCACCAGCCAGGAAAGGCCTAGTTCACTAGGGGCTTAAAACATGCACAGAATCTTCTGTATAGAACAGCGTTTAGAAACTCTCCATGGAAGTTTCCCTCTGTAGAGCAGCACCCATAGGATCCCTCCTGGAAGAAAATGTGGCTGATACACTTGCAGACTCCACCTGCTCAGGGTAGGAGGACAGAGCTGGGTCAATAAGCAAAGAGGAAGAACCAAATGTGATGAGTAAAAGGGCCATGGAAGAGAGCAGCTCACTTCCCAGGAGGGATCCAATCTCCCTTCCAGGAGGCCTATGGAAGGGAAGCCAGGTGAGATAAGATAGCCCAAGTTTTCTTCTTTTTAGACACCTGGGCAACAGTTCCTTACCTGTACCTTCTCAAGAGAGGCCTGGACATTGAGACGAGAATGTGAGGCCTTTAAATTTTAACTATGGTTATATGTATATGCTGCATCATATAGGGAGTCTTTCTTTTTTTTTTAATCTGCAGAAAACTTCTCACTAAAATCCTCCCACTATTGTGATATATAAATCCCTGGGCTGGATGGATCCATCTGCCTTCGAGTTTCTGATTCTAAAGAGGCAGGGACTCTAAGACGTCTTCCGTTCTCCTTCAACCCACATCTCATCATTCTCCCTTCCCCTGACTCACCAGGTAGAAGGTCAGACCTGCTTAGTGCTCTAAATGCTAAACACATTTGATTGTCCACACCTATTTATTTGAAATTCAGTTTCTTCTCTGGACAGAAAATGTTTATTGACCTACTCTAACCACATCCCATTTACTTTGAAAACAGTGACTAAATTTCAATAATTTTTTTTTAATCCTAAGTAATCATGATAGTGCTTTTATGAAAGTTTAAAAATATCATTAAGAAATATTTTGTCACTTGAGTTATTCTGACTGCCAAGTTTTTCAACGTTGCCTTGTGTGAAGCCAAATGGAAAATTTAGTCCTCTTAAATCTAAAAAAGCTATTATTTTCTCTCTCTGACTCAGCTAATGAAGTTTGATATTCACTGGAACTTATTGGGAGATGTTGCAAGGCCAAAGCTATGTAAACCACACCGGAGTAAAACTTTATAAGGAAACATAAATGGGCATACACTGTCAAATAATCATCCTGAACGATGTAGTAGCGAGTGTGGGGTTAGAAGAGCTGATTTGAATTTTAGCTTATTCATTTATTCATTCATCAAACATATTTTGAGCACTGACCATAAAAGAAGACAAAACCAGACACGATTCCCAACAGTATAACAGTGGCACCATCTGCCGTGATTATATCCTTTCTGATTCTTTGTTACCATAAATGACACGTGAAGGAAGTAATATCTATTACAGCATAGTATAATAATTACGTTGCCTGTGGCTCAAGCATCTAAGGCACCAGCCACATACACCTGAGCTGGCAGGTTCGAATCCAGCCTGGGCCCACCAAACAGCAATGATGGCTGCAACAAAAAAATAATAATAATAATAATAGCTGGGTGTTGTGGTGGGCACCTGTAGTCCCAGATACTTGGGAGGTGGAGGCAGGAGAATCGCTTGAGCCCAGGAGTTGGGAGGTTGCTGTGAGCTGTGATGCCACAGCACTCTACCCAGGGTGATAGCTTGAGGCTCTGTCTCAAAAAAAGAAAAAATAATAATAATGATTACAGTGAACTGTCATCATATTTATCTAAGGTTTTTATGAGTATTTAATGACGTGATATATTAAAGTAGGCGATACATCAGAGGTGGAAGCTTTTTATAAACCCTGAAGTAATTAATGTTCTTTGTGCTAATAACACATAACACTCTGCATCCTAGGATGGATTTAATAGGAAGGAGAAGGTTTTGTAAGACCTCCTTGCAAGCTTTGCATGCTTAGTCTTCAGTACAATGTCAAGATTTTGAAACTAGCCAAGGTTGTGTTCTATACTGGACTTGGCAAATTAAGGAATTAGTGAAAAGGAACGGTCCATGGATACAAAGCTGGGAGACTTGCTATAGGCAGGAGTGCCCTGGGAGGACATTCTAGAGAGGGGTAAGACTGAACCTGGAAAGACAGAGAAACTCAGTGAACAAAGGGGAGACGCCACCAGGAATATACACAGGGCACCCTCTAGTTCAGCGGTTCTCCACCTGTGGGTCACGACCCCTTTGTAACAATGAAAACACATTGTGGCATTAGGAAGATTAGAACCTTCTGCTCTAGTTAGAGAATTGCTTTGGAGAGTAAGGAGGTGAGTGAAAAAGCTAACCATAAAATCAAGCAAGTGTTGAATAGCAGAGAAGCATGGAATGGTTTCTCTTAGAAGAGTTGATGCCATGAAACATCAGAAAAAAATGACTTAGAACTGTGACTCATCAGTTACTATTTTCGACTGTGACAAGATACAATCTTTAAGTCTTGAGTGCCCCATCCATGAATCTCTTTCTGTATCTCATCACTGCTAAGAGGATTAGATGGAACAAATACATGACCAGCCGGGCATGGTGGTGCCCTACTACAATCCTAGCACTCTGGGAGGCTGAGACAGGTGGTACGTTGCTTGAGCTCAGGAGTTTGTAACCAGCCTGAAGAAGAGTAAGACCTGGTCTCTATTGAAAATAGAAAAACTAGCAGGACATTGTGGCTGAAAACTGTAGTCCCAGCTACTTGGGAGGCTGGGGCAAGAGGATCACTTGAGCCCAAGAGTTGGAGGTTGCTGTGAGCTGTGACACCACGGTGGCACTCTATCAAGCGTGATGGAGTGAGACTCTGTCTCAAAAAAAAAAGAAAGAAAGAAAGAAATGAATACATGACAGTGTCTGGCCTATATTAGATTCTTAATAAAGTTTAGCTTTTTCACCTCTATTTTCCCTTTCTTTCTCTTTATATTTGCAGTGCGGCTTCCAAGCCCTTCATTTAGAATGGAAATGACCTCTGTATATTTTATAACTTAGGTGTCTCTGATACTCATGTTATCTGCTTCCAACATAGTCTCAGCCTGGAAAATATTATCCTCAAAACTTCTCTAGCAACACACTCAGGTGAGCTCATGTTGAGTTTAAGTGCAGCCCTCAAATTTTTCCTTAATCAATTGAAATTGCTTTTTCATTCAAATCAAAGCTCTTTAAAATCTTTCAATTATATCAGTAACATCCAGAATGGAAGATATTGTATCACATAAATATCCTGTGCTATCTACCGGCTGCTGTCTACTCACTGTAAGAGACTTTTCTGAGTGTTGAATGGTTCCACATTTTAATTCAGTTAGTCAAGAGTTTCAGGACATCAATGCTCAGCATACATTGCCTTCTGCCAAATAAAAGGTGACCTTTATTTTAATCTTTTTCTGTGGTTTTCTCATTAGAGGATAGATAAGATGATGAAAGAAGCATGCTGTTCTCTTACTTCCATTCAGCTTTGTGTTATTGTTTTGTTCTGGTTCTTTGCAGCTACAAAATCAAAAATAGTTTTTAGGTGCATGTTAAGAAGACTCAAAGCATTTTTAAAAATATTTTCAAAGACTGGAAAAAATCCTAAAAATTGCTCCAATTGTACTGGCTTATTCAAGCAAAGCATTTATTTCCATTTCTTTTTATATCTATTCCATGGCCTCATTTTAGTTCAAACACTGTCATAGTGAGAGGGCCCCAGAACTTACTTGAGCAAAGGGGACGCAGGCATGGTGGAGGGAGCAAAGCCTGTGAGCAGCACAGACAACCGCCCTGTCGGGCAATCGTGCCTTCCCTTTGTACTGAGGCATCACCCCTCCCCTTGCCTTTTCCAAACCCTACTTCCCTTCTGTAAGAGTAATACCTCATTCTCTCCCATTGCCTACCAGAAACGTTCCCTGCAGAGGTCTTTTTGCTGCTGAATTCTTAGGTACCCAAACTCATTGACACTGTTTCCCAAATCTTCCTGTTTCTGCTTTCCAAATTTAGAGCTGATTCCCAAATTAGGGATTCCCGTCACCAAGGCAAAGGACAGTGGCACATTCAGGTTGAGTGAAGTGTTGCCCATGTATAACCTAAAAAAAAAAAAAGAAAACAAAAATCATAGATTTCTGGACCCAGTCCAAGACTCGCTGAATCAGTTTTGAGGAAAAATCCTGAAAAATCTCTAAACTTAGTAAGCATAAAAAGTTCTGCTTGTAAGCATAAAAAGCAGGCTTGTTTAGAAAGCCAGCCATGCAGAGTACACAGAAAGCAAATCTGAGAGTCTGAAATTCCTGGTTAGAACAGCTGTACTTCACTTCGTGTCTGCAGGGAGCTGGGCGAGTCATTTAACGTCACTGACTACCTTTTTAGGATTCAAGGGTGGAACTATTCCTAACTCACACGCATCATTGTTGAGAGGCTAAAGTTTAACAAAAATACACGAAAAGGTGGGTACTGAAAAGGTATAGCAGATTTTTCTGCTTCTCTTTTGATCTAATCAATTGCTCTTCTGAAATGAAATGAAAAAGTCGAGTGTTGCTTCCTCCCCCACCCCACAGCTGAGTTGGCACGTGAAAGACGAACCTGAACTCCAGAAGCACGGCTGTGGCGAGTTTGGTCTTTGGCTTCCCGACAGGCATGTGAGTGAATGGAGACATGCAGAGCCAAAGCAGAGAGGGTTTTGCTTTCTCTGAAAAGCAACAGACAGTCAGGAACAGCTCTGTTTCCCAGAGACAGGTGCAGTCTGCACTTATAATGGAAAGTCGCCAAGATGTGCCCAAATGGGGGTTCCAGTGGGAACGCCCACCCCGCGGAATAATGAGGGACCACACTTCAGGACCCCAGTCCACAATTGAGTCCAAACAGACCCAGGACACAGGGAAGCTCTTGGAAGAATAGCCAGGCGAGCGCTGAAGCACATCTGAGGTGGGGACTGCCTGGGCTCAGGAACAGGCCAAGTTTGCACAGATAAGTGGACAAATCAGCCCTGAGGTCAGGAGCCTCCTGGGCAGCAGCACATCAGCGTGGGAGCAGGAGCCAGGGCGGCCACATCCTAGAGCTGCCGCAAAGCTGTAAATGCATCCTGGTACAATGACACTCTGACTTGTGTCCAGCTTGGCCTCTGTCCACAGTTTATCTGCAGAGTCAGAACTTGCCCTACGTAATTAATTGCTTTGTAGGACGACTGCAGGGGAAATTTCTAGAGATTGACCTATGCCAGTTTGAGGTGGACCCTGGGCTATTTAGCCCTAGCAGCGGGAGGCACACTCTGGTCAGATGGCCAGAATTCTCAGGCAGAATTCAGCATGGGCGGGGTGAGTAGGCAAGCATTTTGCCAAAGATTGATCCAACATGCCTCCTTGGGCATGTGCAGGACTGTTCCAGCTGTACATGACCTGGCATCTGGGTGGCTTGATTAGAATTCTGGGCCACAGCATCACCAGACAACTGAAACTGGGTCACAGTCCTTTCTGGGAACCTGTATCCCTGCAAACCCCAGAATAGCCTCAGTGGCTGCTGAAGAATCCTTCCCTTGCTTTTAGCCCCCAGGCTTCATTGTAGTGGCCTGAGGTACAATGAACCATTTAATCGCAATACACTGAACTATCAATATATAGTGACACTAACGGGCTAAGTGGACACTTCTAAGGCCTTGTGTACTTGGTGGATAGTGATGATCTCATTATTAATTCCCCTTTTATTTTTCCTCCCTCTGCTGTACAGATCCTCTGCGTATTTGCCTGAATGCTCATCTTCTAATACTTGTATTTACGTAATAAACTGCCACTCTGGTTTATTTTTCTCCTCTGAGGGCCAAGAATGACAAAGCCTTCCTTTGGGTAATCCCAGCTGTGGACAGAGGGCAAATATAAATGGCTTTCTGTAGTACCTGCAGGACGGGTAGGAGTGGGTAAAAGCATTGCAATGAAAAGAGAAGCATCCTTAGAGACTGGCTGCTTTGCAAGGAATGGAAATGTTCCTTATTTTTTGAGACAGAGTTTCACTGTTTTTCCCAGGCTAGAGTCTGGAGTGCCTTGGCATCAGCTTTGCTCACAGAAACCCTCCAATTCTTGGGTTCAAGGAGTCCTCCTGGTTCACACTCCCAAGAACTGGGACTACAGGAGCCCATCACCACACCTGGGAAAGTTTTTCTTATTTTTAGTAGAGAGGGAGTCCCACTCTTGCTCAGGATGGTCTCCAGCTACTGAGCTCATGGGATCCTCCCACCTCGGCCTCCCAGTGTGCTAGATTTACAGGCATGAGCCGCTGCACCTGGCTAGCAGGTGTTCTTAATTTAGAGAAACTCTCAGGACAAAGCAGGGATAAGCTTTGAACCAGGATGTGGGATTCTGAAGTGGGACACACCAAATAAGTATCATGCACTCATTTAATACATTTAACAAGACACTGAGATATGAGACCTGGTGGTCGGCTTACAAAGCTGAGAGGGCAGAGAGGGAGGCCGATACTGTGTGGTCAGTGTGCTGCCCGTTAAGACTAAGGCATTGATTCCCCCATCTGCTGGGAGGGTTGGCTGCTGACAGCTGGCCACTGACTCTCTCCCCACAATTGCCTCTGCTGAGGACAGGTGCATTCTGCAGCTGTGGTCACAGGAACCCAGCCCTCTGGCATCTTCTCAGAGCACTCCTATTTTCAGAGCAGCCCCAGGCTTTTTGTCTGGGCTTCCCATTGAACGGTATTGCATTTAGGTGGCTCCCTATAGACCTGTAATTCCCATATCATAACTTTACATTTCTTTAAAGTATAAATTTTAACATTCTTTAGTGTATATACAAAGTTGTACAACTGTCACCACTGGGTCATTCCAGAACATCTTCATCATTCTCCCCACCAAGAAAACTAATACCCTTTGGGAGTTGCCCCCAGTCATCCAACTCCCAGCAGTAGCAGCTGCTAATCTATTTTTTGTTTCTTTGCATTTGCCTGTTTTGGATATTTTCCATGTATGTAATTATGTGCCATGTAGGTTTCTTTTTGTGTTTGGCTGCTTTAACTAAGTTTGTTTTCAAATTTATCAACATTGTAGCAGGATTCACAATTCCATGTGTTTTATTGTCAAATAATATTCCATTGTATGCATATGCCAGAGCCTGCTTATCTTCTCATTTCATCAACTGGTGGGCACTGGTGGGCACTGTTCAAGCTGTTTTTGACTGTTTGAGCAAGGCTACTTTGAACATTGTATAGAAGTTTTTGTGTAGACATTGGTTTTTAATTCTCTTCTCCATATACTCAGAGGTAGAATTGGTGGGTTCTATGGTAACTTCATGTTTACTATTTCGCAGACTGCTAAGCTGTTTTCCAAAGGAGTTGCACCATTTTTCATTCTCAACAGCAGTATGTATGTAGGGTTCTGATTTTTCTGTGTCCTCCCCAATATTTCCTTTCTTTGTTTTTTGATCCCTACTATCCTAGTAGGTGTGAAGTGGTATCCCACTGTGGGTGAGATTTATTTGCATTTACTTAATATATGGTGCTGTTACCCATATTTTCGTGTACTCATTGGACTTTTGTATATCTTCTATGGAGGAATGTCTATTCCAATATGTTGCCCAGTTTTTCATGGGTCTTTATATTATTGAGTTGTGAGAGTACTTTATGTGCTTACGTATTCTGCATACAAATCCTTTATCAATTATATGATTTAAAAGTATTTTCTCTCATTCTATAAGTTGATTTTTCGCTTGCTTCATGATGTTCTTTCAGTAGAACCTCCATAGTTGACCACCTTCCTACACTGATCACCTCTTCAATATAGACCAGACTTCCACTACTTGTACTCAACAGAAGCTCCTTTTGTTGACCACCTCCCTATGTTGACCAGTTTGTTACAGTCTTTTGGGTGGTTGACTTGCAGAGGTTCAATTTACAAACATTTATAATTTTGTTGAAGTCAAGTCTATCTTTTTGTTGTTGTTGCTTGTGCTTTTGGTATCAGACCTAAGAAATGATTGTCTAATTCAAGCTCATAAAGATTTACTACTATATTTTTTTCTAAGAGTTTTATAGTTTCAGCTCTTATATTTATAAGATACTGATACAATTTGAGTTAATTTTTATCTCTGTCTTCTTCCAATTGTCCTATTACTTGTTCCCAAGTTCACTCCTAATAAATCTCCTACAATGAAACCTTTATCTCAAGTTTATTTCTCAGGAATCAGACAGATGACTCATAGAAAGGGCAAGCACAATATGGTGATTAGAGAAGTATAGAAACCATGAGCACAGCTGTCCAGGTGGGGTTTTCAGGGCTGCCGTCTCTCCCAAGGAAGACACATCATTGTAGAAGCTCCTGAATGTTTTGAAGTGGCAGGAGTAGATCTCTCTGCTTTGCTCCAAAAACTGTACTGCTTTACCAAATAAATTTTTCAATCACAGGATCAAAGCACAGGCAAGTTAATATTCAAAACATGTCATCAGATCAAGTTACATATCTGTTATGTATTTCAGCAGGTGTAAGATAATTCATATTCTGTTACTGTTACCATGTAACATACAATTAAGTGATATAAAGATGAGCCTATTATATGAGAAATAAATGTAATTGTGTTTGATCCAGGCTGTGGAATTGCTTACTTCCTATATATTATATGCTAATGTGCAAGATGGAATGGACTCCTGCTTATTTGCTTAAAAAGCAAATCCAACTAGTACATTTACCATACATTATGCAGTCTAGATTTGTGCAGCTTGATTGTCATTTTGGAGATATTTTAGCTTGTTGTATTAAATCATGGAGTAAGCTTTGTGCTCAGGAGGTCTAAAGGAAAAAGGGTAAGAGAGGCCAGGATTTATTCACAGTTTACTGAAATTGAATATTTTTGCATTTATATATTTAAATTAAATTATGATTAGCTATTTCAAGCTTCGTCAAGCATTAGGAACTCATAATCACAGACAGTTTGATATGAAAGATACTATAATCAGCTAGTCTAGGCTTTCACTTAACATAAAAAGAAACTTTGTCTCAAAGAAGGGGTGGGGGGTAATTGGACCCAGGTTTTAGGTGAATTAGCAACAGGCCCCTCTTCCAGGATCCTTACAAGACCATTCCCAGACCCAGGACTCCTTTCTTACAAGCTACTTGGGTGTTTTCCAATGTGGCTTAATGCTGTTAATTTAAAAGACATGTGAATTTCTGTTAAGGTGTTTGTGAGTGAGTGCAGAGGAGGAAAAAAAGCATGCAACTTTTTTTTTTTTTTCATGAAGTGTGGCAACACTGAGGTATTAGGAAACAGCACAAAGATGAATGTGCCTTACCCTTGGTTTCTCTGGAGGTATTAGAGCTCCAGGAACCAGCAGCAAGTCCTTCTCTTACTGGTGAGAACCTGCTTAGAGCCTAAGAGGGCTCAAGATAGCAGTACCGTTGGGATCAGCATGGCTAACCCTTGTCCTTTGGCTCCATTCAGAAGAGTAACCCCAGGGACAGGTCCTGTAACGTATGACAGATTGCAGCAATGAAAGGAAACCTTTGTTCTAAAGCAGAGTGTGGATGTTGAATTTCGATGGTAACTAATTGCCTATATCTGTGATGTCTCTGCATCTTTTGGTATTTTGAAAGATTTTAAAAAAAAATCTCAAAATGGTTTTCATCTATCAATTCGACCTTGCCCTAAGACCAAAATAGTAGTTATTAATTCACTGGAAGCAGAGACATAATAGGATCAAATAGCAAAATATCTCCCAGATCTGATTTCAACAACATAAATAAAACATAAAGTGGTTTGTATATTTATATTAAAAATAATGTTATGGGAGGATCTCCTTTGTTTCCTTGAATTTAAATAAATCCTTATAAACTTAATATATACTCAGTAGTGTTACCATGCAATGACAATCACTATTAATATTTTCACGTGTGTTCTGTGGGCTTTTGTTTACTCTCTGCAAGTTTTTTTAAAGTGTGTTTTAGATTCTGTCACAAGAGATAGAGGACAAATCTGCTTCCCTGTAAAAAAGTGTTCCTATGTAGCAGTCTATGGAATTCTGTGTTCCTGTGGAAAATGAAGACTGGATATCTTCTGCATGAGCTATTCCTAGACCCAGCACAGTTGGCTGGGGTGAGATGTCGTCTTGAGAGAGTTCAACCCAGCAACGGTGTTGGCCAGAATAAGCATGACATAAGAAACAAGGCTTTATGAAGTTTATTTAATTATGAAAAAAATCCTGCTACTGGTGTACCAGGTTCACTGTCTATCCACAAATTCAGAAATAAGTTAGAGATATACACTTTGTGGTATTTTCTGATATTGTTTACTACTGAGCCTAGAATGTATAAGCAAGAAGCATCTTAGATGTCAGGTCCATGCTAAGTCCATTTCAAGGCTGAGGAGCCAGACCAGGCAAGTTAAGCCACTTGTCCTAGGCCCATGGCTCAGAGAGTGGACACACCTCACCTAGCTTCCTTGATAGCCATTTTAATTTATGTCTTTAGATAGAGCAGTTTTTTGTGTTTTTTTTTTTTTTTCTCATCTGGCTTTCAGGACCTAGAATCAACATGATGTTACTGTAACTCTTACAAGAATGTGAATATTATGGTATGAGTTACAGATAATGTGTTTGCATTTTACCATTATTCATTTCTTTTAATCACAGGTGAGATTTTTCACTGGGCTGAAATGTGAAATTTTCAAACCGTGAAAGCTTGAATGAGGCTATAAAATAAGATTGTGAGCAGTTATCTAAGAAAAAAAAAAGATGCAAAATTTAACTGGCAAGGGAATAAAATTAGATCAGTTGCCAACATCACCCGGGTTCTTTCTCCTACCTTCACATAACAATCCTGCTGCTGCTCTGCGGAGCATTTGTGTGGAAGTAAAAAGCATGAACATCCTGCAAAACACGGCAAGGAACACATTCAATGAAACAGTTCCTGTGCAGATGAAAATTTGCCCTGAGGTATAGTTCTTCAGAGAAAATGAGGTTTTTTTCTTTCTTTTTTAGTAACTTTTATGAGGCTTTTTTTTTAAGTTTGAAAGTTTATGCTACAGTTCCAGGTTCCAGCCATGTGCTCATTATATCCCTGTTAATGGGATTTCAGACTCAATTTGTTGCCTTGCCTTTTATAAATAGTTCCTCAATAGCCTGTATGCCATAGAATGTCTTACATGGTTTTCACTGACTACAATTGTATCAAATGTTTTAAAAAGACAGGCCTGATTAAAGCACAGTGCACAGCAAGAGGGTGGGAGTTTGGAGGTGTGCGTTCCTGGATTCCTAGCTTGCCGCGGTCATGTGTCAGGCCTATGACCTTGAACTCATAATTGAACTTTTTTGAGTCACTGTTTTCTTAGCTGCAAACTAGGTCTAGAGTAGTCAGAGATGGTTTCCTCTAATGAGTGAGATTAATGTAGGAGTTGTATAATCAGACAGAAGAGAATACGCCTCTGGGAATAAGCTGGGGAAGACATCTTCAAAGCCTTGAATATGCTTAGCAATGAGATGGACCACACGGACGCGTAGGAGGCTGCACACTGCTCAGATAATTAAGGTGAACCGTAAAGCCAAGTAGAAGGCTCCGTGTTGACTAGGAAACCACTGGACATATCTGAGTCGTGGTTCCAGAAGGGGAGAAATAGCAGCTGGGAGATCTGGCAGACAGACAGGAGGGAATAATTTGAATTATATTTTGGAGTCTGCATGGTAACTTGGAGATTAATATAACCTGGACCCTTAAGTTTTTGTTTGGTTGTGTGATTATGGCTAACACCGATTGTAATGAATACCTTGGCTGAAACAGATTCCTTACAAATTAATAAATTATCCTAATCTCAAAGCTAATCAAAAGCTGCATTTTGGTTGGTTTTGCCAAGCTTATAGGTAATGAGTGATCACTGCACTCCAGCTAATGAGATGTTACTGTAACTCTTACAAGAATGTGAATATTATGATATGAGTTATAGATAATGTGTTTGAACTTTACCATTATTCATTTCTTTTAATCACAGGTGAGATTTTTCACTGGGCTGAAATTTTCAAACCGTGAAAGCTTGTATGAGGCTACAAAATAAAGATTGTGAGCAGTTATCTAAGAAAAAAAAATAGATGCCAAATTTTGGCCTCTGAGTGGACCAGTGAGCACAGGTTGCTATAAATATAATCAAGCACCTATACCATGGATAGCTTTATAGTTCATATCAGAGAGCCGAGTTCTATATTTTCTCATGGTGATTTTTGATCAGAGTAAAAAGCTGGCATTAATGTTCACATGGTATTTTCCCAATTATACCTCATGACTCCTTTTTCAGTTGCTGATGAGGCAGAACCTAGAACCTCTCTTCATCAAATAGTTATAAATCATATTAAAATATTAGAAACTCCACAACAAATAAGTAAGTGAAGTGTTGGTTATGTTAACAAGTTTGATGTTAAGTTTTCCGAATTGTATATCAAATTAGCACATTGCACATAATGTATTAATGTACATAGTTATGGTTTAATAAAAATTAAAATAATAAAAAAGAAAAAATAAAATATTAGAAACTCAGAATATTACTGAAATCTTTAATTTATATTACCACTTAGATATCTTAAACAGCTTTGTCTACAAACCCATTTCTCTTATAATTTCCATTAACAGATAATGGAACTAGAGCAGTCAAAAACAATGTAGAAAAATACCAGGTTTAAGATACTTGACCTTAACCAAACTTGCTAACAGAGTATTTTCCATTCTAGGAAGGTGGCTTAATATTTAGTTTCTGTGGAAAATAAAAAACTAAATCTAAAGGTATTTGGGAAATACGGTTCCAGATGCATAGTTAATTTACAGCATGATAATATAGAAGTAGAAAACTTGGAGTGAGAAGTTCTGAGTTAAAAACCTACCTCAGGCTTGGTGCCTGTGGTTCAAGTGGCTAAGGAGTCAGCCATATACACCTGAGCTGGCGGATTCGAATCCAGCCCGGGCCTGCCAAACAACAATGATGGCTGCAACCAAAAAATAGCTGGGTTTTGTGGCAGGCGCCTGTAGTCCCAGCTACTTGGGAGGCTGAGACAGGAGAAGCACTTGAGCCCAGGAATTGAAGGTTGCTTTGAGCTGTGATGCCACTGCACTCTACCCAGGGCGATAGCTTGAGGCTCTGTCTCAAAACAAACAAACAAACAAAAACACCTCCCTACCTCAATCATATGTTGGATAATCTTTTTATTCATTCGATCCAGTTTCTTCATCTATGAATATAATACCCATCTCTGGGAGGCCATGATGCTCAGAAAATGCTGTGCATAGAAGGGTCTTTTACAGTCGCTAAGTCTCATTAGACGTTAAGTTCTGCTTTGAAATGTGCTTGTCACCACAAAAATTATTTCAATTCCTACCCTGCTAAACAGACCTGAAGATTGCCATTTAGGCAAACTGTCACATTAAAATTGGGTTCTATGTATACCTCACATTAGGGGCCAGGAAGAGTCAGAACAAGACAGACCAAGAGCAAATCCACAGTCATATTTAGATCTCTAGCACAATTTTCAAATGGACAGCTGCCTGGATGGATGGACATTGCCGACTGAAAATGTTCTGTTTGGCTATTACAGTATTTGTAAAACTGACTGTGATGGAATGTCTTTATTTTAGTCATAGGAATCACTGTTACCTTCTTTTTTGTCTTACATCTAGCCAGAGCCTCACATTTATGCCTCTGCCGGGTCCCTGGGAACACTGGAATTTGCTATCCTCATTTTCAGCTGTGTATTTAATTTTTAATAATCTGATCACTGAGATGAATTGGTCCTTATCAGAGTCGGAAAGGCCTTGAAAAGATTAGGCACAATCAGCATGTCTTACTTGATCTATACATGTCTTTCTAAGCAGCCCTCGGCTAGGAGATTCAACAACATTTTAGAGAAGAAAGAAGATTACTTAACTGCTTGGAGACAGGTCTATACTGAAAGATGCTGACCTATAGCCTATAAGAAAAAGCATAGCCAAAAATAATATGCCTTCAGCTGAAGTGAAGCATCTCTGCAGATCCATGTTCAGGTAATTAGAAGTAATATTAGAAGATGTCTTAATGTACATAGTGTCTTACAGGACATAGTTTTCTGTGCGTTCTTCTGAGCATAACTTGGGTACCATATAAGGAAAGTATCATCATACAATGAAAGAAGTCTGGCTAAGAGACAAGTGGTTTGTCCAAGGCCATACACATGCAAGATGGGTCAGCGTGGCTGTTCACAGCCTCATGCACTCCTTGCTTCTCTGGGGTGAGATTACTAATGACAAGATTTTCTTTAAGAGGGGATCTGTTTGCACACATGGAAATCCAAATCGCTTTCATTTTCTATCTGATGTCAAGGAAGTCCTGCCTTGTAGATGTTGCCTGATAGTCCAACCCTCTCCCTTTGCAATGTATTAGTGGGAGTAGTTGCGTGAGAGTTTCCTGATGACCACTGTGATAGACACGTGTAAGTTTAGATTACTTCCATAGTGAATGCAAAAAATAAACTTAAAATTCTAACATACGGCGCTTCCTAAGATACATGCTCTTCTGACCTTCCCTTAGCTCATGCCTCATCTGGGGAAGCTAGTCCTTGGAGATTGGGGCTTCCTCAGAAATGCCTCAACTGGAATCTCTGGGCTAGGTCTCAAACTGGTAACTGACTTCCCTTGATCCTGAATATCCCTCCTCCTCACTGCAGAGAACTCAAGCACGCTGATGGCCTCAAACTGCATGACAATTCACTGCCCTCTAGGTGGCGCCATTCCCTAGTGCCCAGAATACCAATTGGTGTAACATTTCAGAAAACAAATGGGCAATATATAGTGATATTAATATATGGCAATATTAAAGAAGCCTATATTCATGATTCAGTAAGCTCCACACTGTGAAGTAGAGACGTAGTTAAAGATTTATAAGTAAGGGTGTAATAAAATTGCATAGTTATTTATTACAGCAACACTTTCAAAAATGTACAAGAGGGGATTGTTTATGTAAATAACTGCAGCCACTTGATGGGATATTATTCTCCCACTTTAAAATTGTGCATCTGAAAAATATATTTAATGATGTGAGAAAGTGCTTAAGACATAATGTTAAGATAAGACAGAAAATGTATGTATTGAATTCTGTGTGTGTGTGTGAGAGAGAGATGTATATATGTGTGTATACATTCTGAAATCACAGCCTTCCTTAGCCTGTGGATACAAGGACATTACATCGTAGTTTCCATTACAGTGGCCTTACTTTATAATCTTCTCACAAAGTAAATGCAATCTTGTGCTCAGCACCAGACCCAAATGGATCATTTTCATTTTCCTTCTTTCCCGGTCTCTCCGTCAAGCTTCTGTCCACTGACCCTGCTATGGCCGTCTTTTGTTAGAACTCTCTGATAGCTGGATCACTTGAACCTCAGGGATATCATTCTATTAGAAAAGAGATGCTCTTAATTCTCAAATTTTGCTTGTCATTTAATCTTTCCCTGAGGAAAGGGAGTCAAGAAGAAAGTGAAAATGTATCTGAGGCTCATTAACGTTTGCTAGCTGGCCCATGCATATTAACTATTAATTGTAAATATTCTCACTTGCTGATTTTTAACACAGAACCTCAACAGACCTAGAGTGCCTTCTTCTCAGTTACCTTAGACCTGAGATGCTATTTTGCTCTCATAGACCCTACAAAGACGTAGAGTCACAATCCTGTCCCAGACTAGGTAACTGAGTGGAGTACTAGTTTCCACTAACAAATGAAGCTAACATTGCCTGCCTGCCTGAATCTATAGATCTTGTTGCTTATAGATGCATTCCATCTTTCCACCTGTTTGGACTTCTCTGAGGTTAGCCCAACTGTTGCCTGGTCTCCACTCACTCCCCCCTGCAGTTTCCTAATGACATTCTACTTGATGGAAACCATGTTCCACTTGCCCTCTAGATACCTTCCCATCCACAGCACCTGCAGGCGACTCTCCTACACTATGCCTACCATCGCATACCAGTCTAGTTTTGAGTCCAAAGTCTCCAGTCTACTGACACACACTGCGGTGGTTAACACCCCCATGCCCATCTGTAATACATTATGTATCATGGCACACACATAAGGAGTTCTTGTTTCTCTTCTTCCCAGAATCTTCCATTTTTGATCTTTGAGCTATTCCAGTTTCACCGAAATTATATTATTTGGAAGGAGTGAGCAGCTGAAATTCGAGTGTATTTTTGAAGATTGAGAACTGACAAGAGAAAAAAATGTGGCTGATTTAATATTTCTGTCTTTCAATCCAGTTCACACTGGAGAATGGACCTGCAGCCAGGTTGTGGAAACTAATACAGCCAATTAATTGCTCTGTTCCTTTGTATGTCATACAGCACTTCTAAAAATGTTTTTCAAAAATCATAGATCAGTTCATACAAATTAATAGTTCTGCTGTATGGGGTATAGCATGCCAATAATAACTGATCATCAGTTATTATTACAGTATTGTATATTTGCTGTTATAGAAAGTGAGAGCTATACTGTCTTAAAGGGGATTCCTTGGGTCTCAGGCAGTACTACTTAGCTGGTCTCTGCTCTTGGCTATTCCTAAAAACTGGGTCCACAGATTTCTTCAACTATCCTTAGCTCTGCCTTGGAACACAAACCCATTTAGTCTATGGCAGGAAAAACTTGAATTACTAAGCTGTTCATCATGAGACTAACACTGGTCCTCTTCACTTATCCTTGACCTTGTAGGTTCTCCAGCCTTGGTACTAAGGGGTACTCCCACGAAAACAATGGCTGGGCCCCCAAGTTAACAACTCACAGTGAATGTCACAGGAAGAGTAACAGTGAACTGCAAAGAAATACAGTCAAGAATAGATTGGCATTTGAGGAAAGCCACAGCATAAAAGAGGGTCAATGAACTTTAATAGAAAAGAAAAGTTAAGAAAGCAAAAGAAATATAACAGCATTGGTCCTCTCGGTATGGATGGTCTTTATTCCTCCTTAATACCATCAGCTGCTCAAAGTGCTGCCATGCTCCTCTGATCAGATCCCACTCTTATTCCTCATACCTGCCAAGAAATTCACCTGTTGCTTAATAATAATCTAAGCTCGGGGCTGGGCGGTGAGGAGGTGCTGAGCACTCATTTCCTCCTAGCTGACCATACTGTGGTATTCCTGTGATTGACTTGGTCTTTTTTCCTGGTCCCCTATTGCATCAGGATACTTGGGTTGAAAAAACTCTGGGAGCCTCTCCCCACATTATGAAGTAGGGTTCCCCTTTCGTTGTTTGAAGCTGTGATTTCCATCTTCACTCTGATTCTCCTTCATTTCCAGAGATGTTAGGAATTTTTTAAAAAGGTATCTGCTATGTAACTATAAAGGATTTGCAACAGAACGAGGCCACCACCTTTCTCAGGAAACCATTTTGATCTGAAACTTGGATTGTTTTGTGTTCACGCAATTTTCACCTGGTTTTCTGGGAGTGGCCTTTGGCAGTCGGAGTTAGAAACAACGTTTCAGACACTCTCTTATATCAGCAAAATATGGTCTTGATGAAAGATTGTGTGAAGATTATCAGCAAACACCTCTATTCCCTGTGCATTGATGCACTCCATTAACTTCATTATTCTATAATGGCCACATTCCCAGGTAGCTGCAGACAGGAAATTTTACACATGGGTTGTCTCTGAATGGAAGCAGCACGTTCCAAATTAACATTCCCCACATTCGTGTTTGGTGTATTCCATTTCCGTTTCCTTCAAGCTTCCATATAAAAAATACAGGTTTTGCATTAAGTATAGAGCAGTAACCATTAAAGACACATATAAGAAAACAAAATTAGGAAATGATAAAAAAAAAAAAAGGTGGGGAAACAACCTGGAATCAGAACCCCCTGGGTTATTCTGGGATCTGAATGAAGTGACAATTTGTCCATCATCACAGATCCTCATAGATCTTATAGTCTTCCTCTGAAATTTGTTCTTTCAAAAAACCAGTCAGTAGGGCGGTGCCTGTGGCTCAAGGAGTAGGGCGCTGGTCCCATATACCGGAGGTGGTGGGTTCAAACCCAGCCCTGACAAAAACTGCAAAAAAAAAGAAAAGCCAGTTAGTTGCACAGGCTGACTATTTTTCATGACTCTCCATCTTGTCTTGTTTAGGATCTGAGCTTGAGGAAGGTCAGTTATCTTATGTCATCAGGCTGCCATCAACTTTGCAGGACAGACAGGTGCAAACAGCACTGTTCAGCCCCCGTTTGTAAGTCTTCCCCAGGTCTGCTTCATTCAGAACTCTGAGACATTACTGGGGATTGTAGAATAGGTACTGAAGAAAAGGATGTCTCACACAGGTGAAATTCAGTGCTGTGTGCTCAGAGGGATCCCCGGATTGGAGAAAGGGAGTTGGGGACCCTTGCGTTAAGTGCCTTCAGGGCAAAGGACAGTCTAGAACAAAGATTAGCAAAACACCAACTTCAGGCCAAATCTTGCCCATCAACTCTGTTTGTATGGCTTATGAGTTAAGAATGGTATTTATATTTTTAAATAGTTGAAGAAAATCAAAAGAATATTTTTGTGACGCTTACGTGAAATGCAAACGTCAGTGTCCATATATAAAGTTTTATTGGAACATGGCCATTCTCAATTGTTTACATATTATCTCCAGCTGCTTTCATGATGCCACAGAGATGAATAATGGCAACAGCTTATTGTTATGGTCCCCAAAGCCTAAAATGTGTACCCTCTGGCCTTTTATAAAAAAAATGCTGATTATTAATCAGTTTAGAGCAACGTATTGAGAGTTACTAATCTGTAGGACACAGGGAACGAACAGTAACTAATGATTTACCAGATGTCATCATGGTAAAGGTATCTTAGAAGAGCAAAGATAAGATAACATCATTGAGTAGGAACATATATCGAGCAAGATGCCCAGACAGATACGCACACACTCACAAAGGCGTATGCAGATACTCCTTCATGTATGAATTTTCAATTATTTTCAGCTTAATAATTGTCCTTTACAGTAACAAAGGCACACTTTAGTTTTGACTGTTGTTTTATTCTTAGGCTATAATCCGTGTGCTGTATTTTTGCTGAGTCTTGAGGATCCCTTTTTTTTTGTAGAGACAGTGTCTCACTTTATCGCCCTGGGTAGAGTGCCGTGGCGTCACACAGCTCACAGCAACCTCCAACTCCTGGGTTTAAGCGATTCTCTTGCCTCAGCCTCCCGAGTAGCTGGGACTACAAGTGCCTGTCACAACGCCCGGCTATTTTTTTGTTGCAGTTTGGCTGGGGCCGGGTTCGAACCCACCACCCTCGGTATATGGAGTGGGCACCCTACCCACTGAGCCACAGGTGTCGCCTTTGGCTTTGATGATCCCTTTTTAAAGGGCTGCTTACCTGCCAGTATTCAGTATGTGCAAAGGACACAAGAGTTTCAAAACTGTCAAGAAGAAGCACATCATTACAAAGGAAGGAAAAATAAAAATGATGGAAAAACAAAAGGAAGATAATGATCATGACCTGATAAATATCACTTACTATGATTTTGAAGAATAAAGAATGAAATATGTGTAAAAGCAGTGTGTATAGAATCCAGGCTAGCCAGCCAGTGCGGTGGGAAACTGATAAATATTTTTAATGTGCTTAGTACTAACAACAATGTGAGTGTCCATTAGATTAATGTTAATTGAGAAAACACAGGGGTTTTAGAAGGAAAGGCTCATCATGGTTAAAATACTGCTAGTAAAATGCTTGTCATGAGGTACAGGAGGTTTTAGAGGTGAAGGGTCAGTATTGTTTCAAGAAAATCTTAGTTCCCAGGGACTCACATGATAAGGCATTTATTGGGAATTTCTACGTTAGCAGCACAAAAGAGACTGAGACAGTGATGAAAAAAGGAAAATACCGATATAAAATCAATAAAAAGTGTAGGGAATTCTGAAGAAATAAGTTTAAACATGTACAGATCAGTGATTAAAACAAACATGAACTGACTTCCCCCCAAAAAGACAGAGATCAGGTGAGCATGGCAAAACACAGTTATGTGCTTTTTAAAAGAATTGTACTTCAATGATAACTGCAGGTAAAAAAACAGAGCAAGCAGGGACGGATACCAGTCCAACACATTTTACAGATAGGAAAACAGAAAGTTATAGATTGGCAGTATTAGTGAGAAGCAAGTTGCAAGGTAAGGTTAATGGGATGAATTGAGATAAAAAGGGACATTAAGTAATGATAAAAGTACAATTTATCAAGGTGATAATCAACCATTAACACATATAAACTAACTTATTTAGCAACCAATTATATAAGGCAAAATGCATTGGATTTAAAAAAAAAGAGTTTGGGGTGGTTGCTCAGGGGGTCAGGCGCTGGCCACATATATACAAACTGGTGTGTTCAAACGAAGCCTGAGCCAGCTAAATAACAATGACAACTGCAACAACAACAAAAATAGCTGAGTGTTGTGGCGGGCACCTGTAGTCCCAGCTACTTGGAAGGCTGAGGCAAAAGAATCGCTTAAGCCCAAGGGTTTGAGGTTGCTGTGAGGTGTGACACCACAGCACTCTACCGAGTGAGAGCAAAATGCAGAGTGAGACTGTATCACAAAAAAAAATAATAATAAAAATTAAATTAAAAAATGAATTGGAGGCAAATATAGTTATGATTGAGTTCTCCAACACATAATTTGTCATCATTGAAAAGATCTATAAATATATATAGACTACCTATAAGGACACACAGAAATTAATTGAGATTGTCCATACCATAAATAAGTGGGATTTAGAGGAAATTTCAAAATAAAGGTGATGTAAAATACATCACAGGTAATGGCAGAAATCATAGCTAATATGTTCTGGTGAGTGACTCTTTATGTGCCTTGTTTATGTGTTCCAGAAATATTTCCTAAGTGTCCTTTTCTAATTAAATCACATTATGCACAATTATGGACTCTATGTTCAGGACCTGCTGTTCTGATACTGCTGCACTCTGCATTAACCCAAATGTACAGACGACCTCGGTAAACAGAGTTTACTGCTGGGTAAAGAGCTATCCCTAGAGATCAAACGCTGGGTTTGAAGAGTGCCTTTACCATCACTAACACAGTTTAATGCCTCTGATAGATGCAGTAAACATCTGGAATCACAAGTCTGAATCCAAAGTTGAAATATTATTTACCACTTCTGTGATCTTGGACAATTTACTTGCCCTCATTGAGATTCAGTGTTCTCATCTAGAAAATGGAGAAACCATCTGTAGAAATGCAATTCTCTCTACAACTATAAGAACCTTTTATACAATGGCACAAAATAGTTACTCTCCTAGAATCCAGTAGGCTTTTGCACTCCTCGTTTTGAATAAGGAAAATTGTATTTGTATTAGAATGACCAAAATACCAATTGAGACAATTTATACAAAATAAGAAATTGTATATAATTACAGGGTGCAGTGGCTCATTCCTGTAATCCTGGCGACTTTGGGAGGCTGAGGCAGGAGGATCCCTTGAAATTAGGAGTTTGAGATCAGCCTAAGCAAGAGCAAGACCCTGTCTCTACTATAAATAGAAAAATTAGCCCAGTGTTGTGGCAGGTGCCTGTGGTCCTAGATACTTGAGAGGCTGGGGCAGGAGGATCACTGGAACCCAGGAGTTTGAGGTTGCTGTGAGCTAGGCTGATACCACAGCACTGTAGTCTGGGGAACTGGAGAAACCGCGTGAGACTCTGTCTTAAAAAAAGAAGAAAAGAAACTTTTTCCTTAAAGGAACAAAAGGTTAAGTCAATGCTGAGTCTTCTGTTTCTATTTATCACATTAAAGGGCTTCAGGTATTACATGACTGTTTTAGATTTTATACATGTCAGTGGTGGTGTTTAGTATAGAACTTGGCTTAATGGAGGACGAGTACATACTAACTATCTTTTTCCTTTCATATCTGGGAGTAAAATTAAGTTGATAAAGCTGCATCATTGCTCTTCCTGCCACAAACACTGACAACAGGCCATCGTGCTGTTCCTACTCAATAAACACCTTCCTGATGAAACCAAATGATTTCATTTCTCACATGTATATTACGATTGAAATGGGGAATTGGAGAGCTATAAAATAAATTGTGATACTGAAAGAAAAATGTCAACGTGTGCTTATACATGTAAGGCAGATGAGAATTAAAAACATGCCTAGGCAGGCAAGAAGAGGGCTTCGATATTAAAAATCCTAATGGAAGAAAGACACTTTCTTCTGATAGAAAAAAGAAATTGAGGGAAATGGCTAAACTGGGAATAGGAAAAAAAAGGGACAAAAAAGCAAGAAAAGAAATAAGGAAATGGAACATTTGCCTCTGGCCTTTGCAAAAACGGACTTGGAAGAGTATGAATATTTTAACATAAGGAAAAAAGGAAATGGATAAAATGAAAAAGGTCCAACACAGTGGATGTTCTGTTTTATCTACCTTGAATGTTTCTGTGAAAGCCAATCATAAAAAGTGCTGAGAAGGAATATTAATGTTGCCTAACCTTTAAGCTACCATGAATATATGCGCACACACACACACAGAGAATTTAATAGATCTCAAATATTAAGTGAATAAGAAGAATGCTGGGTATTTATTAAAAATACAGCCCATAGAATTTGCATTTTTGTCATGCCCTCCAGTTAAGCTAGTAACTTAAATCTCTAGCTGATTCTTATACAGACTGTAGGTAGTCTACGGTTGAGAAACCCTCTTTGGTTGTTGTTCATTACCTGTAAGAGATAAATTTCCTCCTAGAGTTCCCAACTTGTTAACCAGGTGAGATTGTAGATTCAGAGCAATTTAGAGAACTGGAAATCACATTTTTAACCATGCCCCTGATCCGAATGACCCTCTATATTGGGCAGAATATTCACGGGCCGTTTTCTAACCAATGGATTGTGGCTGCAAGAGAAATAAGAGACAGCAGACAAAGTTCACACAAGATTCAGAAGAAAAGAGACCCGGAGCCTCCCTGGAGAAGAGGGTAATACAACCCACAATGCTAAGAGAATTTCAATTTCAGCATTTTGAAATTCGAGGAATCATAGCAGCAGATGCTGCTTCTCTAGAAAAATGCATTAAAAGGCCCATGAAAATAGTACATTAATATGGAATAAATAGAGCTCCCTGTAAGGGATTCCTGAATGACGATTATTCCATATTGAGAAGCATTCAAAGAAGAAATCTATTTAATGTTAATTTATGGAGGACTGCAAAACATTCAAATTCTCTACTTGAAAGCGCAGAGAAAGCAGTAGAAATCCAAGATTTTGAGAACAATATTGACATGATTTATGGGTGAGTGCAATATGCAGATGATAAGACAATAAATAGATAATTGGAATAAGAATTGCACATAATAGAGTAAGGATGGTTTTTAAATACTTACTTTCTAGGTAAATGATGTCCACTCATTAACACCTTGGATCTGAAGTTGTCACTTAACAAATTCAAGCAGCAGTTTGGTTTCCCCCCACAGTTAGGGTCTGTGGTACAAATAGAACCAAATAGAACATGCCCACCACATGTCTACTGTGAGTGAGATGCTGTCTGGGCTTGCTTGTGCTTTTATCAATTATGATTATGTTCAAAAAGAAGTGAAACAACACCCAATTAAACAATAGTTTAGGTGGATTGGGGGTTGTATGTTTCTGTAAGTGAAGAGTTACAGGGGGTCTGCGGCTGCTGCAGCACTGGCAGCTGCCATCAGAGATCCAGACCCTTAGGTTACTTTCATCAACTGTTGTGGCATATGGTGCTCCAACCTTCTAATGGTATGATGGCTGTTCCTCCCCCCGTCCCCAACCGCCCACCAGAGTGCCAAAACGAGAAGGACATGGTTCACCCTAAATGGTCTAAAGAAGGCTACACAACCCTAGGGTGTAGTTAGGGTTTTTTCAGGGACACTTTGAATAGTTATGGTAGAGTGAAGAATAGATACCAAGTGGGCAAATAGCAATCTCTACAAAATTACATATAGTATCTAATTTAAGTGTTTCCTAAATAACATGCATCTTATTTCTTAAATAGGTGAGGAAATGGAGACATAGAAAGGTTAAGTGAATGATTTGCCTAAAGTCATACATGGTTACTAAAAAAATACAGTCAGGAAATAAAGCCCATATAATCAAATGCTAAGATGATTTTTCCATCAGATCATGTTTCTGTAGGTACCACCAAGCAGAACATTGCCTAGATAGTCAATTTCGGAAAATTGGTACATCATGAGTTAGTCAGGTGATTCAATGCCTTTTGATGTTGGAGACTCCATTTCTTCATCGTAGACTAAAAACATATTTTTAGGACACAGGCTACATCTTCGACGTTTTTGGGGATTTTTTTTGGTTTTTTTTGTACTCTCAGTACTCAGTCCAGGTTCCTATTAGCATAACAGAGAGGTTGATAAATCTAGGTTTAGACATTGTATTTTGACTCATAGAATGGGGAGGGGGTGTATTATCCACACAAGGCTTCACAGAACCTGTTTTAGAATTGGATAAATATTTGGTAAAGTTTTAAATAAGTAATTAAAATGGTATTTTGTATGGAGAGCACAGATACCGAAAAAGGATAGCCGTAAAAGTATAGTTTCTTTGACAGTCTTGAATTTGATACACGGGTCACACTGACCTAGAAAAGTATGAATGGATAAACTGGCACATGCATCAGATTTCACTGCAACAAATTCCATTCATTCTTTTAAAAAATATTAGTTGAGCACCAGACATGAGTTGGGTACCAGACATTAATTGAGCACCAGACATTAGTTGAATACCAGACATGGTTCTAGATGCCATACACTGGAAGGTTGTGCCCCTTAACTGGGAAAATCCCCTCCCCCTCTGCTGGCTTCCTTGTTCCTCTGCCCCCCACCTTGAATTTATTTGAGTTTTTCTTTAACGTGGGTATGTATGAGCTCTTCTACTGGATTCATAATTAGAATTGAGTACATTGGATTCTTGCTTCTTCATTCTTGTGATACTTTACTAAGAAGAATGTGTTCCCATTCTGTCCAGGTTAATGCAAAAGATGTTAAGTCTCCCTCTTTTTCAATGTCTACATAGTATTTCATGGTCCTTGTTTTTTATTTCATTTCTTCCATTGTTATTTTTTTTTAATAAATTAACTTACTGTTGAGTATAGTGTCTTTGTTGTGCTATCAAACATTGTTCATTCTGTCTAACTATATTTTTGTTCCCATTGATCATCCCCACTTTATCCCCTCACCCCATTACTCTTCCCAGCTTCTGGTAACCATCATTTTACTATCTGTCTCTAGGAGAGCAATTGTTTTTAATATTTACATCCCACATGTGAGTGAGAACAGGTGAGACTTGTCCTGAGTGCACCCTATATTGTCTGATGTAAAATTTAAGGGGATCTCGGGTGGTGCCTGAGGCTCAGCAAGTAGGGCACTGGTACCGAGGGTGGTGGGTTCAAATCTGGCCCCAGCCCAACTGCAAAAAAACCAAAAAAATAGCTGGGTGTTGTGGCAGGTACCTGTGGTTCCAGCTACTGGGGAGGCTGAGGCAAGAGAATCGCCCAAGCCCAGGAGTTGGAGGTTGCTATGAGCTGTGTGACGCCATGGCTCCCTACTGAGTGTGAAAGAGTGAGACTCAGTCTCTAAAACACACAAACAAACAAAAAAAGATGTAAGGGTATCTCTCTGATGGCTGTATGGGAACAGACTATAGGTGGTGGGCAAAGTTTAAGCAGAGAAATTAGAGAGGAAACTACTATAGTAAAACCATCCAGATGAGAGATGTGGTAGGCTTAAGCCAGATTGGTGGTGGAGAACATAATGGGATAAATAAATGAAGGATTAGGCAGAGTGTTACCGAGATAAGAGGAGAGCTAGAAAGAGAGATGGAGACCAGTTCCCATGGAGGATGCTGCCTGAGTTTCCAGAGGAGAAATAGCTAAAGAGGAGGCATTGAATGTGATGAAAAGAGTAGATGATATTGTGTATAGGAGAATTTGGCTTGCTTCCATTACACAGTTATCCAGGGCAATGGGGCCATTAGCTATTACACAAGTCACACCTCCTACTCATATATATTTGATTGAAGGGTTGGACCTCTGTGAACTGCTGCCACATTTTGGTCCCTGAAATGAGCAAATGAATTTTATTCCCTTTAGTGAAGGCTCGATCTGAACAAAGGGGGGAGAATCATTATTCAAATCTCCTACAGGTTTGAACCCTTTATCAAAAGTTTCAAGGGGGCAGCACCTGTGGCTCAAAGGAATAAGGTGCCAGCCCCATATGCTGCAGGTGGTGGGTTCAAACCCAGCCCTGGCCAAAAACTGCAAAAAAAAAAAAAGTTTCAAGGATTTACCATCCATCTACTCACATGAAGGAAAGTAAGATAAAACAAAATTCAAGCTGATTTGACACCAAATAAAATTGTTTGGTTTGACACATTGATTGATCAGCAATTTTATGCAGAAACTACTCATGTTACTGGGTAACTCATGAGCTGTCAGCAATATGTTAATAATAACAAATGCTTTTATCAATAATGATCCAATAATAAGTGCTTAACAGATTGAAACCCTCAAAACTGGTTGAAAACTTCTTAGTACCTAGCTATTTAAATATTTTGTTTAGTAAAACCATACAGATTACCTTATTTATATTCCCCTTTTTCTTCAAGAGCAAGAAATGCCAATTAACAATACAATAAAATAAATTACAATAATAGCATGGCAACATTGAATTCAGTGAGGTTATAACTAATTTTGAAATAATAATAATAAGTTAATTAATCATCTTCTTAATTTTGTAGCAGAAATAAACCCCAGTCTATGAAATATGGAGTGAACAGATGTAGCAAACCTTTTGTGTACTTAGTTCAAAGAGTAAATACTTGAAAGCTATCTATCACCTGAGCTTGAATCCCAGCCCTTAGTTGTGAAGTCAGGGATATCAGTTGACCTCCATGTGCCTTAATTTCATCTTTAAAGTAAGCATAAAAATAATTTACAATATGTAATTTACATTACATAATTTATAATGTTGTTACAGGTTTTAAATGAGTTAAGTAAAGTTAGTAGAGTGCCCTGTATTAAGACCTCAAAAACTTAAGCTATAGTTTTGGGTTTTTTGTTTGCTCGAATTGTCTAATTTTCTACTTCAAGTTCGATTGCACTGAGTTAGAGAAAAAGGTAGTCACAGTCCAGCTGAGTCCAGGTCCCTGGAGTTAGTTAGCCTTAAAGTTCTGGGAAGATGCCAGGCTCAAGCCAGGCTCAACCACTGGTGTTCCCAGAGAGGAGCAGAGCTTGTGATTGGGGCTGGTCTGTGTTCTTGACAATCCTGGTGTCATCGGCTGAGATTCCCGATTCCTGTAATGTGTTCAGTCCACAAGGGTCATTACTGTATCCTATTCTTCCCAATCCCAGAGCCCTCTTAGGCAGATCCCACTCTGAGTGACTCTGCTCGGACAGATGCACAGGAATAGCTCAGTCTGCCTGGCTGCCGCCCTCCACTCACCTGAGCCCCAGCAGCAGAGGAAAGCTGGTTTGGGGGAGCAGTGGGCAGGGAACACGTGTCACCTGCCTTCCTCTAGCCATTCCAGGCTGCTCTGTTTGGGAACCTTGTCTGGTATTCTTGTTTCACTTTAACTGGAGCAGAAAGTTGGGGAAGAAATCCATGGTTTGGCATGGTGGCAGCAGAAGTGGAGTTCATCTTTACTTTTGCAGGTCTTCTCACAATATTTGGATTTCTTCCATGTCTTTCCTTCACCGAAATAAATCTTTAAAGTATTAATTTGCAAAAGGAATCTTGCTCTTTGTCTATACCATCAAATCTATTATTTTATACCTTGTAACTTCTGGGCTAAGGATTTTGTAACCCCAAACCGTTTTTGTTTCTCTCTTTTTATTGGTAAAACCTCCCAAAGGCAATGGAGGAAGGGAAACAAGTTAGAAGAATCTGCCAGTAACAGAGAGCCCATGAGCAAAGTCTCCAAAGTCCGTGCAGCTGTTTACTTTTTCTGTAGTTGTTTTCATTCTCAATCTGTGCCGGGAACAGTCCTGAAATCTGTGGTATGAAGAGAAAGCATGCATGATCATTTTATTAGATTGCTTTTAGTTACTTGCGGAAGCTGGGAAATGAACAATAACTACAGTAATTAAGTGGAGTGGGAGGAAACTTAGAGTACATGAACATGAACGATTCCACAAAAGACTGTTTCCATGCAGGAAAAGACACCCTTTTCAGGGCTGGTTTTACCTGAATCGAGTCTAGATCAGTGATTTTCAACCCATGTGCTGTGAGAGGATCTTAGGTGTGCTGCGAAAAATTTTAAACCATGAATTAAATTATTTTAGAAAGAAGTTCAAAGCACTTAAGCGTATTCTTTTTTAAAATCAATGTAATTAACATGTGCCATAGAAGTTTAAGTTCCAGTGTGCTGGGAGATACAAAAGGTTGGAAAACGCTGGTCTATAAAAATAAATGGGGTCCACCAGTCTGCATAGGAGCAAGGGGAGGCATTGGACCTGGAGAGAGGGTGAGGAGAAGCAGGCTGCAGCTGGGACAGCTCATTTTGAGAGGGCCCACGGCACAAGGTGGAGGGTTGTCTGTGGTGAAGGCTGCGTGGAAATAATGACATAAAATACCTCTCAGCTTCCGCAAATCAGCATACCTCTCTGAAACTTGGTTTTCTCATCTGTCAAATGTCGGCCCTAGCAAGGACAATGGGGATGAGTGAAGAGAATGTCCTGTCCCTTCTACACCATTGATCACTGGGAGTTTCAAAGAAAGATGACGGAGACTCGATTCATTTGCCTTGCCAATGTCTAAGTAATATAAAATTAGAATTTTCTAAATTCATTCATACGTAACTTCTGACATCTGCAGACCGCTTCAAAAGGTTATCAAACTAATAGGATGCCTGGCAGAGAGATTATTTCCATTTGAATGTCTAGGCAATACATCTAAAAAGTTAGCAAGCTAGAGAACGTGGAGTGGGAGAATGAGGGTAAGAACTTCAAAATACCTGGATTCATCTGCGATCCCAACTAATTACTAGATAATAGTTTCCTCCATTATTTTAATAAAGCAGCTTCCCTTGGTTTTTCTACACTACTAAGAATAATCCAGTTACTTTGGGGGAAGCCATTATTAGGAGAAAGCTCTGCCGATTTAATTTCCTTTTCTTTATTCTATTAAATAAAGGAGGCTTACAATGGTCCTTATATTATTAGCTACCTAATGGATTTAGGAAGCCAGTAGCAGAAGAGGAATTGTCTTTTGCATTTAAATGAGACAAATAACCCTCTCAGTTGATTATGCATTTAGGGGAAAAAAAGTTTCATTCTATTGCTACATTTATATCTGAAAAAGTCATAAATTAATCCATTACTGAGCCCAAGTGTGTCTTCTGTTATGCTCACTATTAAATATTCCCCAGTGTTCAGGAGTTTATAAGTATAAATTAATGTGACTTTTAAACTTGGTAACAGAAATATGCATCACAAGGACCATAAGCTCTAAAACTATTCCTATACCATTTTAATTTTTTAAAAAGCAGACAGTCATATTAAATATTAAATTAAGGTGTTCCCTAATAATGGAATATGGTATTTTGTCCGAATGAAGTAACGAAACACGGAATCAACAATAAAAGTCACAAAGTTACTACATTCTCTCTCCTGTTGTTGATTTTATGTATAATTGTAAAAGTGTAATACTAAATATTAGGGAGCCAAGACATGTGCATTCTGACATATACTTTGATTAATTCATTCAGATACTTGGTGTTCATCATGTCTATTCAATCAATCAAAATGCTTTAACCAGCTATTATCTCCTGAACAAACAAGGTACATAGTCCAGGTGTACCTTGGACTATGAGGTGAGGCCACCAGAAAAATGACCTCAAAAGAGATTTCAAAGAACAATATGAAGAGGAGTGCCTAGGGCAGTGTGTGAACTGAGGCTTGGAGGTAGTGCAAAAGATCGCAGCTTGTCCAGAGATCTGGGGATTTTAAACAGCTTGTTGTGTGGAAGTCCTTCCACTCATTCTGCAGGTGCAGCTCAGACTGTGCACAGAGAAAAGAATTGAGCAGCGTAGTGATGAACAGAGTGGGCATATGTGGTTAAAAGACCCTGCAGAGGCTTCTCTCTGCAACTCTAGTGGCACTCATGGCTTCTTTTTATTTTGTTTTGTTTTGGTTTTTATAAGGACATTAAAATAAAAACGTCTTATGTGATTAGTCACCTGTTTGAAGGCCTGTTTCAACTGAAATGTTAGAACACTAGAAGATAGGAACTTGCCACCCCCACTTCTCTGCAGGTGATTCACAGTTAAACAAGGAATACATTTTATAATTCCAAATACAGAGCTCGTGTATTCATATTGTGTGTTTTAGTGGAGAACTCTTGGAAACGTTCAGAAAATCTGGAAATTTTTGATCCCAAACACAGCCTGAGTGAAAGCATTAGCGTATAAACTTAAAATTATGGCTTACATACATGATTCACTTTTAGAATTTCTCATTGAAAGTAAAATAGTATATTTTCAATGAGAAAGAAATTGGGTGGGCTTATGAAAAAGGATTCAATAAACATTTATTTGACATCTGTCATTGGAAAGGCATCAGGGAAGTGGAGGAAAGCTGGAAAGATCACAGTTCCAGCCTTATATGTCACTACTCTTTATAATTCTAGGCATCTTAATCCTACTTGCTAAATAGAGATCTCATTATCACTCATAGGCAAGTAGAACAGGTAACATTATTTCTGGAAATCAGACATAGCTTTAGGAAGAATTAGGCCTGGAAAGATGGGAGGAATTTAAGGCCAGCAGAATGGCTTGAACAAAAGCATGATATGTGTGAGCACAGGGCCTATTAGGAAGTATGGGAATAACAGAATGTTTAGAGAACTGGGGGGAAAGGGTGTGTTTTTCTTTCTTTCATTCCTTTATTTTCTATGGGAAAATTTTATATAGCCAGCTACCTTCTGCATTTAAAGAACTATTTGTAATAACACGATTTTTTTCCATGCAAGTGAATACCTTTGCATAAAACAAAATATAGCAGAAAAAGCCAACTAGGCATTAAGAATGGACAAGTCTGACCTACAGAAACAACAGTGCTTTCCCATTACTTGTAAACTCAGACTAAAAGTTACCTAATTCTCAAAACTAAAAGAAAAAAGAAAGGAAGGGGGGTCATGTCCTTGTATCTTATCCCGCACCATTTCTTGATGATATTGGTACCACTGAAGAACTCAAATTAATATGCAAGAGAAGAGGGAACAACCCTGTTTCTATGTGGGCAAGAGACTTGAACAGAAACTTCTCTGAGAATGACAGACCAATAGCCAACAAACACATGAAAGAATGCTCATCATCTTTAATCATCATAGAAATGCAAATCAAAACCACTCTGAGATATCACCTAACTCCAGTAAGATTAGCCCACATCAGAAAGTCCCCAAACTGCAGATGCTGGAGTGGATGTGGAGAGAAGGGAACACTTCTACACTACGGGTGGGATTGCAAACCAGTGCAACATTTATGGAAAGAAGCATGGAGAATTCTCAAAGAACTAAAAGTTGACTTTCCTTTTGATCCTGCAATCCCATTACTAGGTATCTACCCAGAAAAACAAAAATCATTTACCACAAAGACGTTTGCACCAGAATATTAATTGCAGCTCAATTCATAATTGCCAAGTCATGGAAGCAGCCCAAATGCTCATCAACCCATGAATGGATTAACAAATTATGGTATGTGTATACCATGGAATACTATTTAGCAATAAAAGTTGGAGACTTCAAATCTTTAATGTTTACCTATGGAGTTGAAACACATTCTTCTTAGTAAAGTATCTAAAGAATGGAAAAAAATTCCAGTGTACTCAATACTAATATGAAACCAATATATAGACAATTAACATGCTCACATGAATGATAAAACACAAATATAGTCTAGCTAGGGGAGAAGGTAAGGAGGGCAATTGGTGGGAGGAGGGTGGGCAATTGGGGGAATCTCACCTAATGTGCTCAATGTGAGGGTGTTCAGCAAGCCCCCTGGGTGCGGGGCTCTTCTACAACTTAAACGTTACCTTGGAAGTGAGAACAATCTTACCTAAAAATTTGCACCCTCATATTAATTAGAATTTAATTAAAAAAAAAGAAGAAGAAGAAGCCTCCAACACCCCTGCTTCCTTACAGCCTTAGCCCTGAAGCATTTACTCTGCCTGTCACGTGTTGAACTTTATCAGTGCTGCTTCCTGAGTCCTGTTCTATGGAGTACTCAGTATATGTACTGAGCTTCTACAAAGAGTGTTAGACTCCATGGAGTGATGAAAGAGTGGATAAAACAAACAACTACCCTTTCGTTCTGGAATTTATGATACTTTTTCCCTACCCTAAGAATTAGGAATCTACAAATATGAGTACCTCTTCCTGGTTATAATCTCAGTTTGCCTTCCTAGATGAACTCACTTCACTCAATTCTTGCCATGAACGTTTTCTTAAGGCATCAGTAATGAGATTTTCTACTAGATCCACCACATCACAGCTGCTTGCTATAAATATCTTGGGCAGTTGGTCCAGGAATAAGAATCCTGTGGTGGACATAGACCCTCTGGGGTGCTTTTCTGTTTAGTTCCTCTGCGTCAGACAGAGGGAAAGCAGAGTCCCTTTTCACGGATCTCTATGTCACAGAAGTTGTCATCTGTGTTGGGCGGTTGTAGAAAGTTGTCATCACTGCTTACTGGAGTATAGTTCAGAACAATATTTCTTTTAATATGTTCATCATCTCCTGAATTAGTATGCCTCAAGAAGATATCAAAACTTTGAATTTAAAAGTATGATTAAAAACATGGTATTACAACAATTTTTTATCAAAGGTTTTCATCAGTATAACTATAAACTCATATATAAATACATGGCTATTTGCCATATAATACCTTCTTTTTTTCAAAAAAAAAATTCTTTCTCTTTGATTAAATTTTTCCCCATTTCATTGTAATCCTTTTTTCTATTTGCCCTCATCTCTATTGCATATTTTCAATATTAACCAGGATTGAAGTTTAAAAGTTAGACTCAAGAAAGGGTATGCAACAGTTGTTATGAAGATTGCTTGAATTGAAATTTTTAAGGGGCAGATCCTTAAATTGCATATGTAATAGCATTTTAATTACCATGGAAAGTTTGCTATTTTTCCGATAACTGGCCATTCACTCAAGTGAATCTTAAAAATCTTTTGATTTGCTCAAAATTATGTAGCAAAGATCCATACGTGAGTTGGAGCTCCTCAGATAATGATCTGGTGGGTTTTTATTTTCGTTTTATTTATTTATTTTTTTCATCATGATCTGGTGTTTTTTGGACTTTAGAATTGCAGACTCAAGTAAGCGGCAACTAAATGTACTTTGATTTGGGGGAGTTTTCTGGAAACATTCGTGGAAACTGGTTTTTAATATCTAGCTTTCACTACAAGTGTCATGTTTCTCCTATTCCTCAAAAACTTAGAGGTGGTAAAGATGTGTTGGTTGTGCTCTGAGAGAGATACGGGCAGGCATCACATGCAGTCAGCAACGGGGCTTAGCCAGATGGCATTTCATTCATTCATAATACATACTGAGCTTCTACAAAGAGTGTTAGACTCCATGGAGTGATAAAAGAGTGAATAAAACAAACAACTACCCTTTAGTTCTGGAATTTATACTTTTCCCCCACCCTAAGAATTAGGCATCTACAAATGTGACCTTTCTTTGTTTACCAAAGCTTATTGTCCTTAGGTGTTAAAAGAGATTCAGTTATACAATTTTATAGGCTAATAAAAAAATTAGATAAGATGATATGCCTACAAGTGGCTGGTATGAAAATATAAGAATTTTAGAAAGTTGATAAAATATGAAGATGCTGGGGGACATATTTTGAGTCTCAGGAGCAGGAACTCTAGGGTAGTCACCTGAACAGTTACTTCCTTTAGTTACATAAACAAACAAACAAAAAGCAGTATTTAATTTTTGAATGAAGAATTCTTCTATCTAATGGTAATGCTTATTCATTTTCAATCAATAATTGTGAATCACAGTTAAGTTCAGTGTTCCAAGATGTTTGCATTGGAAGACTCTGTAAGCTATTTAGGCAAAATCATCTCTGAGGAGCAGCCTAAGCAAAGAGTCACTCCTCAACCTCAGCTGCAGCCTTGTGCTGATATTTCATTTTGTGGAGCAGAATGCTGATCCTCAGTTTGCACTGTCTTAGCTTGGGACGGTTTCTCTGACTGTCTTTTCCTCCTCCTTTGATACAAATAAGCATTCTTACTTAGAGAATAAGAGGAGATTAAGAAATTGAGATATCCCTGTTCATCAGGAGTGAGCAGCAGAGCTCTAGTGGGGGTGCACTGGGGGAAGGGAGAGGGGGTTCTTTGGCAGATAGGGAGGAAGATGTCACATTTTGTAACGCATTCCAGGGAAAAAAGAAAGGGACTGTGTGCTTTCCTGGAAAAGTGGTTTTGCCTCTTCCCTGATTGATGGCCTGTCTGGTGTGAGGCTGACCACAGTAATAATGTCATGACCTACTCTCCACAGTAGAAAAAGCTGTTAGTTCTGATATGATAGAGTTGAGGAGAGATTGGGATTATAGAGCTGAAATGGCCACAGACAGTCCCCTAATTTGGGCTCACGTGGCAGGGTGATTTCATGTAAAATTGACTTTTAGTTTATTTTACATGTCCTAAAAAGAAATAAAACAAAAAAAAATGAGCAGGAGGTTTTGAGAAAGCTATTGATTTCTTTTTATTAACGTGATTTTTTACTTTCCACACTTTATTCATGAACATGTATAAATTCTAAAGTCAAATGGATATGTGAAGTATATAAATTTTAAAATAAAATTATAGGTTTAACATGGTAGCATAATTTAGTAAAAGAAGCGCGGAGTTTAGAGTCAGATCTACATTCGTATCCTAACACTTGCACTAAGTAGCTAGGATAAAATGATAATGCCCTTCTCCTTTTAAAACAGATGTTATAGGGTTGAGCACAGCAATTGCAAAGGGCGTGTACTCATACGCTTGACAGTTACTTGTCCCCTCTCCCCACTGGGAGATCTATGGACTATAAGATGTAGGTTTGGCTGCCACTCTCCCCACTAATGTCACATTTTCTTAGTGACTACCAAGTGTCACTTTCCCTTAAAGACACAGCCATATGCTCTGGAAGCCTGTGGTGAACTCTATTCCCCTGCATTTTGTCCCTTTAACCTTTTGGAAATGTGTCCATTCTGAGGATCCTATGTATTACTTTCTAAATTGAAGCTTCCCTCACATCTATACCCAAGGTCACCCACCCTCCTCTCTGTCCTTCTCAGAAACTTTAAAGTCTACCCCAGCTTTTCCTAGTTTGCCTGCCTCTCTGTGATACACTGAGACATGCATGACAATGTCTCAACATATGACATCTCATCATCTTTTCGTGATCTCATCTGGAATAAGCAGAACACACAGCAGTTGAGACATGAAGCCGTGACATCTTTTTACAGTGATTCTGGTAGCTACTAGAGAATGATGAGCTAGGTGTTAAGGGTCAGCAAATATTCAATACCCAGCTTACTTTCTTCATAAATACAATTCAGTCTCCTCAGTGGAAATGGACTACCTCTTCCTAGAGTGTCACCAGTTTTAAAAAAGGCCGTTTGACAGAGATATGGGGGTGGAATTTACAGAATGACAGATTTCAGCTCCATTACTAAGATAAATCATTTATAACTGACACTTCTTATAACTGAGTGGGTGGTTTGCTCCACAATTACATGGCATGTGATACCCAGAGCGAGTACCGTGTATCACTAATTCCACAGGGTGCTCTGTGACAACGTGGCTGTTTTCATTACGTTGGGAAATGCTGTCTACTTAACTACCACCCAGAGAATCTCCACACATATGTGATGAACTTGGGGGATTCTTGCAACAGAGAGCCCATTGATCTCTATGCCAGTAGTATCCTAAATTTTTAAAACACAAATCAGTATTTCCAGGTAACATACTTTTTCCCCAAGCCCATGGAAGAAGAGTTTAAATCATCCATTGGGAATAATTCTATGATAAAATCAGTAGCTTAGTTACTCTTAATAAAGGGCTGGCGGGCCAGGCCTCGGGTACTCACTCCTGTAATCCTAGCACTCTGGGAGGCTGAATTGGTTGACTTGCCTGAGCTGATGGTTTTGAGACCAGCCTGAACAAGAGCAAGACCCCGTCTCCAAAAGTAGCCTTTCCAGCTACTTGGGAGGCTGAGGCAAGAGAATCCATTGAGCCCAAGGGTTTGAGGTTGCTGTGAGCTATGATGCTATGACACTGTACCAAGGCAACAAAGTAAGACTCTGTCTCAAAAAATAAAATAAAAATAAATAAATAAACAAATAAACAAATAAAGGGTTGGAGCTTAAAACCAACATCAATGTTGCTTTACCTCAGGGCTGCATTGTGATGACTTTCTGATTGTCACTTGGATGCGAGCTTGGTCCATCACACCAAGATTGGAATCAAATCCAGGACTGCTTCCACTTGCTCTTTCTCAGCCTGCCCCCTGGGGAGTGGTTGGGAGCCCTTCTTTGTCAACATGTGAAGAAGAGGTACATGGAACCGTGGACCCTTTAGAAATGTGGGCCTTAAATTTCAGTTAGAAGTAGATAAGAGGAATCATTTCAAGACATCTGTTGTACAACATGACAACTATAGTTAATAGCAATAAATATATTTATTTTTATTTTCACGCCTGAAAATTGCTAATGGAGTAGATTTTAAATGTTATTCCCCATAGAAAAGATACATTTGTGAAGTAATGTATGTTAATTAGTTTTATTTAGCCATTTCACAGCAAATGCACATTTCGAAATATCGTATTATACACCATAAATATGTACAATTGACAATTTTTGTCAAAGTTAAAAAAAATAGTGTGGGCTCTGAATTTCTGGGAGCTTTCCAGGTTTTGGACGTTATAGAATATTCACTTTGTCTCCCAGGTCACCTAGTCTTAAAATTGTAAGAATGTTTCAGCTCGACAGCAGAGCTGCTGGCATTTTTAAACATACTGTCAATTCATCGGAAGATCTTTTGATTCAATGTTGGGCATATTTTTCAGACATAATTTTATTTTTTACTCTCCCTTGCTATATGTACAAGCAAACTAGGCCAGCCTTACTGTGAAGAAATTTCCTAGTAACCAATGGAGAACTATCAATAGTTTGTTCCTTTTTTTCCTAGGAGATAGGGAACAGTTCTCTTCCTGTCCTCTCCCCCACACCACCACCACCCAGCTTATATCTGGAACTTCATCAATAGACTCAGGGTGAACAAGTAAACAAGTGGTGCTTCTACTGTGCTTGAGGATACTTGAAAACAACTTGTTCTCTAAAGCGGATTAAATAATTCCTCCCTGAAGATCCCATCCCTTGGTGATTGTATAAAAATTAGCTTCTTCTTTTTAGGGAGGATGTAAACTTTGGGGTGTAACTGGTGGCTGAGAGCCCAGATGGCCTCAGCTCAGTCATGTTCCCACCATTCACAGATTGTGTGGTTTGGGGAAAGTTGGTTCACCTCCCTGTACTTCTGCTGCTATAAAATGAGCACAGCCACAACTTTATAAGTAGCTGTGAGAAAACACTCCAAGCAGTTCCCGACACAGAGTAAGTGCTCATTAATGTTAGCCATGACTTTCTAATCCAAAGGTAGGAGTATTTTAAAACAAATGCAATTTCCATATGTAAAAGTTAATGGACGTGTTGAAAAGAAGGAAAATATATATTCCAATACATGCCATGGGGAAAATCAAACTGCTTTTGCTTAAATATGTGCCTCCTCTCTCACCCCAGTATCTGTGTAATTCTTGGCACAGAGTTTGTTGAGTGAATGAGTAAATAAAGTATTCGTGAGTTAATCTTCACCTCATCCCCCTTGATATTTCCCTGCGGGCCCGAATGTCCTCAAGCAGGCTGTTTGCTTTGAGAAATAGCCAATAAATGGTTAGGTGAAACACTGTGGTTCAGGGTCCATGCATGACTCAAATAACACATTTAATTGCTTTTCTGTCACCTATTCTTCATAGATTTTCATTGATTCTTCTGTATGAACCAACGCCTGGAAATGTCTTAAAACGTATAAGAGTGATTATGGTGTTAGAATTTTAACAGTGGAAATGTGTGCATGAGAAAGACTGAAATGTAAAAAAGATCTAACTTTTTATTTATATGATCAGTGGTATCAGTTTCCAGCAATAGGCTATTATAAAAAGTAATATATACTTTACCTTTAAAATCCAAAAAGATAAATACCATCTGGATTGAGAGCTTTTCTGAAAATTACGACTGTAACAATCAGATGTAACTTTTCTGTTATGTTAAAGGGAAGACATGTTTCCTTATATGCACCTTTACGTGTATGAATGATGTTTAAACTCTAGTTTCTGTCTCTGGTTATGAATTTGTTGTGGTAGGAAAATGTTCGTATCAGCCACCTATTTGCCAAACATGTCACTCACTTCTTAGCATGATCTACAGACTCACAAATCCTGATTTTCCGTATTTCCTGTCACATATACAGGTGAATCAGCTAAGGTCAAGGAAGAATGGAAGAACAAAAAAAAGGCCGTTGTTTATCCCTACCAGCAAAACAGAGTGCAGGCAGCCAGTTCTGAGCCACTTTGCCCCACCAGAAAGTTCTTATTCAAACAGGCTGAAGCTACTGGAATGGAACCTGCCCAGCCATGTCACTGAACATCTCTGGTGCACTATTTGTGGTCCTCTGCTCCCTGATTCTATACACTCTCCTCTTCTGACTTCCTTCATGTACCTTCTCTTATGCAAAAGTTTAGCTTTTTATTCCATGTCTTTTTTCCTCTTGCGTTTAGGTCATGATAGATAATCTCTCTAGAGTCCTAAGTGCACAGTCATGAAGGTTCTGATTTGCGCAAGAGCACAAACATGGCATTGCCAACTTCTCTGCACATGTTGCTATTTGTATCACCCGTTCTCTCCCTCCCAGGAACAAGTTTATGGGTCCCCGGCCTCTTCATCCATGGCACTTTTTCTGCTTTTTCCATTATAGCACTTATTAAATAGAATGACCAGAGCTTTTTCTCTGTGGTCTGCCATTGATTTCTGAACTTGAGAACAAGAATCCCGCCTTTACTTGCAAGTGTGCTTGGTTCTACCACAGTGCACATCAGCACAGGGCAGGCATCAAATGTCATGTGAAGAGAAGCATCCCCTCTCTTTCTTTACATAAGTAGATGTTTCTCCATCAAAATATGTTCTAATCACTTAAAGAAACAAACTATTCATAGGCAAATGGACATAGGAAAAGTGGACTTGAGGTTACCAGGGGTTCAGATGAAGAGCAAAAGGAGAATTGTGGCTTAGGCGGACAGAGTTTCTGACTGGGATGATGAAAATGTTTAGAAATAAAGTGGTAGTGACTGTACGACATCGTGAATATGCTTAAACCAGATAAAATGACAAATTTTATGTTGTACATATATGTCTCCACAGTGAAATTTTTTTCAATGAATAATTTACAAACGGGAAATGCATTGAAATACTCTCCAGATAACTAAGTGCATATTTTCTAAAAGGAAAAAGCTTATTTGCTAAATAGAGAACTCAGGAGAAGGAAGCTCAGCTATTAGTCTTGGAAAAAATACAATTGCAGCAATAATTTTTTTCACTTATTCTCATTTTGCATGAATATGACTGTAATAGAAAATATCATTAAGGAATGCAGTGAATTTAAAAATTGAGTGAGCAAAAAATTGATCAAGGGAAAGCACAATTTAAATAAAGGAGCCTCTGAGATTGAGTCTTGGGCTCAGCCCAGCACAATTCATCACTCTGCTAGTCAGGGGACATCATTAGCTGGGAAGACCGGCTGCCGTCCCTATGCATATGCAGCAGTGCCGGACACATCTGCCTTTCGTTGTTTATAGGATGGATTACCCAGTTGAGTGGTCATGGGAGTTACGGTTCAGGTAGACAGATTTCTTGCCTGGGATCTGCCTCAAATCTTGGTATCTATGGAAGATTTTTCATATCGCTGATGCATGGCTTTTTTCATCCAACAAAAGAAAGACAGAAAGAAAGAAGTCTGCCATCATAGTTCTTTTGTGAAGGTGAAAAGTACCTGATTTGGGGCTTTCATGCAGGAGATCTTTGTTTACCCATTTTTTTTTTTTTTTTTTTTTTTTTTGCAGTTTTTGCCCTGGGTGGGTTTGAACCTGCTACCTCTGGCATATGGGGCTGGCGCCCTACTCCTTTGAGCCACAGGCACCGCCCTGTTTACCCATTCTTAACATTAAGGTTCAATTACGTTTATGTTGAACAAATGGTTATTATACATAAAGTAGCAGTAGTTCTGAAAATAACATTAGTACCAGATGTTCTTTGTGTAAAGTTTTCTTTGTTTTTCCTTTTTTTTTTCTATATTTATACTTTGTTTACTTTGTAATTTATGCACTATCAGTCAATCTAAAGTTCCAAGCTTTGGTTCAGAGATAAAATACTGATCTGTGTTCAGAGCACCCACGTTCCTGGTAATCTGTGCGTTATCTTTTTCAGGCAAACGTAGTGTTTACAACTGAGACAGGTTCCTTGCCTTGAAGGTCAGTCTTAGAAACACTGATTGCTGTGTGTGGAATTTTTTCTAATCTTCTCTTTTTCTATTTCCCTTCCTTCCATGCTGACTTCGGTGTAGCAGACCACTTGGGGATTGAATTCATGGGTAAGACTGAGGAATTTGCTTATTTAATATCCTAGAAAAGCTGAGTTTTATAATGTACAGACTGTTCTCCTTCCCTGTCTGATTATAATTGAAATGTCTCATTATCAGATGCTATTAGTAGTAAAAAATGCTTTTGTTGATTTTTCACTAAGTAATGGCTTAAAATGAAAGACTTAACTACTTATTGAGAAGGTAATTTAATGTTAAGTGCGGCTTCTGGAACCATACAGAAGCTGAATTTGGCTCCTAGCTTTGTTTCCTCTAATTCTCAATCTTCTTATCTGTAAAATAAAGATAATAATTGCTTCTGTTTTATTGCACATATAAATTGCCTAGCAGGATGTCTGCAACATGGCAAAACCTCAATAAATGATAGAAAACAAGGATTTTTAATGTTAGTTTTTGTAATTTTCTTCTCTAGTTGTTTTTCCTTTCCCATGATGACTACTTTGGATATATTTTGGTATCAATCTTAATTTGGAGTGTGGGCTATTAAACACTTCAATTTACAACATTAATGTATTTCTTTCAAAGTACTTGCTATGAATGGCGTATTTTTTAAAGCATTACAGTGACTCCCATGGGCATTATTTTCCATACTTGTAGATAATTGCATTGAAACTTAGATGTAATTGTCTGAATATATAAGATAAAGGAAAACAAGAGCTTTCCATAAGGTGCAAATGCATCATCATACAGGACCAGAAAGATATTAAGGAGTTGATGAGGGAAATGGAGAATATCTAAGATTGAATCCATCATGCTCTGCTTGTTTGGCTTTTGTTAAACCTTAAATGTTTTTACTCTTAGATGATGTGGATATGAATCCCTGCTTCCTACATGAACATGTGTATTCTGGTAAAACTTATACATGCACCTATATTAATTGATCCTTTTGCCCATTTATTCAGTAAATGTTTATTAAATTATTTCATGTGTCAATAAAGAAAATTATCATGAATGTTATATCAATCAGGTTGATAAAAATATCTCCGATTGTATGTGAAGCCTGCACACTGTACCCCATGACTGAATTATTGTACACAGCTATGACTCAATAAAAAATAAAAAAAAATAAAGAAAATGCTAGAGGTAAAATAGGAAGTAGAAATGAACAAAAACCCAGTCCAAAGGGATTTCAACTTAGTGATCTTACAGACAATGATCAGGTAATTAAACTTACATTGCAGTTTTCTTAAGATGTACTGCAGGCAAGATGCTATTGGCGCAGCAGAAAATATGAGGAAAAGTTGATAAGTATTTGGGAAGTAACATTAACAATTACTTGGAAAAGACTGATATTGGAGGTTGAAGAAGGGAGATTAGCAAGGCTCACTGCCAGGTTTATGATGTGCGTAGGTAGGTATAAGGTGAGTCACCGAGAGAATACTGACAGAGAAAAGGTTTATGGGAGATATTTACTAGATTAGGTGTGGAAATGTTGAGTTTGGGGTGCCTTTGTCATATTCGGGAGAAGATGTTAAGTTTGTAGTTCTTCTTTCTGAAAGTGTTGATGGTTAGTTAGAGATAGCCATTACATCTTTATGCTGGAATTGACCTTCCACGTTATTTTATTCATTAGTGTTTTATTATCTGGATATTATGTCATAGAAAAGGCAGACAGATCAATTCCTAGAAGTTTGGGGTTTTGCTAGACATGGGGAAAAACAATTTCTGTTATAAAGACACTTGTGCTAGACTGTTTATCACAGGTCAATTTACAATCGCTAAAATGTGGAAACAGCCTACAGGCCCCTCAATCCAGCAATGGATTGGCAAGCTGTGGTATATGTACACTATGGAATACTATTCAGCCATTTAACAAATGGAGATTTTGCAGCATTTGTATTAACCTAGATGGAGGTGGAATATATTATTTTTAGTGAAGCATCACAGGAATGAAGAAGTGTGAATCCTATGTATTCAACTTTGATATGAGGACAATTAATGACAATTAATGACATAGTGGGGGGTAGGGAAGGGGGGGACCAGACAGAGAGAGAAGGAGGGAGGGATTGAGGAAAAGGAAAAGAAAAAAAAAAAAAGAAAGGAAAATAGTGACTAATTCTCACATAACTTGGATTTAATTTTCACCAAAGTACATTATTTGAACAATAATTTTCAATTCAACTTGTTAATATGTTGTTTAGGATATTGCATCCTCATTTGTAAATGAAATATGTTTGTAATTTCCCTTTATATCAAGATATTTTTTCCAATTTTAATATCAGGTATATCCAGATGAAGTAGAATGAATTTGAAGTATTTCTTCTTTTTCCATTTTCTATAAGATTTGGCATGATCTGTTTCTTGAAATTATCTTCTATTTTTATTTATAAAAATAAACATTCTCTATTTTTTGAAATTTTGGAAAAAGAAAAAAAGAAGTTAATTAATGACACCATACTGAACCTCAGAGTCAAAGCGTTCTATGATAGACATACTTTTATCTGACAATGTGAATGCTGCTTTTTTTGCATTATTATTATTATTGCTCAATATTTCTTTGCAGCAATCATCTGATTTATTTTCTGAATGTATTTATCTCAGTTCATTCTTTACAAGGTTTTTGTTTCTAGTCCTTATCTTAAACATTGTTATTGTTATTAAATTTTAAACCTGTTTAATTTTGTTAAGGCAAAAAGTCGAAACCAAATAAACATGTGTGCATGTGTAGAGAAAAAAAAAGTTCAGAAAAGCAATGAAATTCAGGCTGTTATTCAAATGAAGCACCACAGATTGTAAGGTAGATGTGAAGAGTGATTGCCTCAATGAAATCAATTATAGTCACCATGAGAGTGCTTGGACAAGTTGAGGAAATGGAGAGGAGGAAATTAAATGGCAGATTGGTTGATAATGATTTTGAAGATGGAGGAGCTGGCTATAGGAGATGACAGTGTTCAATGTAATCCTGTGAGAGTGAGTAACCAAATGGAGGTAGAGGAGGAAATAATTTGAGAGGATTGGATTTGGATAGGTTGCCTAAGTGGATATGATAGTCACTCATGATGATGTCAGGGTTGGGATAGAGGGAAATATGATTGTTTCATGTCAAAGTCTCCAATGAATGAGATGGATTACAATTTGAGTCTAGTAGATGACAATGAAGAACATCTATTAATATAGGTAATGCTAATGCTGACTGCCACAAAAAATAGAACCCACGGTATTATTATAATTCAAACACAGTAGCAATTGTTTTCTTGCTACTGTTTTTTTCCTAAGGCAGATATTGTTTTCCTGCCCAAGGTAAAAATGACAAGCTTTCATTCCAATAATGAACCAGGGATCCAGGCTTCTTCCATCTCATGATTTCAATATTCACCAAGGTTTCTTCGTCATCTGTGTCTAGCAAGCAAATAGGGAAAGAGAACATAGATGCATCTCCACTTAAGATTTAAGTCTAAAAGGGCTCACGTCACTTTTTGATTAACATTCTATTAGCTAGAGCTAAATTATGTGGCCACATTTTCCTCTAAGACAGGCTGGGATGGGAAAGGTTGCTGAAAGAAAGGAGGAAATGGATTTTTAGTAATATCCACAGCGGTGTGGCTGGCATAAACTTTAAAGGAACAGAATTTTTCATAAGAAACAGGAGAAAGAGTACTTTACCAGCCAGCAGGACAAATCTTAATAAAGGTAGAGGAGAATTGGGCTTTTCAGGCTAGATCCAGTTTTTGGTTAAAATAGGAGGGAAAGGGAGTCAAAGTAAAGGTTGAGACTGCAGAGCGCGTGTGGCTAAATGCGAATGAGCAATTTCAGCAAGGCAGGTGGGAAGTTTGGTATGTAGAAGAAGAGTAGAAAGCTGAGTCATGGGCCACAGATTACAGAAAATTATGGGCATGGTTTTGCAGTAGACTATGCGTTGCTCAGAAGGGCATAAAATGTGTACTGTCCTCCCTCACTGAAGATGGCATGGAGGTATGAGCATAAATAGTCATTTTGAAGAAAATAGACAGTAGGCCTTGTATCCAGAGAAATTACCTCCATGGGGCTCAGAGAATAGAGGCTCCATAAGTTATTTGGCACAATGCCCACAGATGCAGGAAACGCTGCATGGTTGATGGTGGAGCTTGGGTAGCTTCAGATCCCACAGGCGATGCGACCATGGTTACAGCGAACTAAAATTCCTACACAAATGTTAATTATCACCATCAAAAGAAATGGGCCAATTTCCATCCCATTGTGCTTTGCCTGAGGACCTCCAGTGATACTGGCACCTTACAGGGTAACAATTTGCTATAGAATCAAAATATGTCTCAAGAGGTCTGCGTTAGAACTCATTTAAAGGAATGTAGTTACTGATACAGAAAGAAATTATAGGTTATCATGTAGTTCATCTGTATGACTCTGAAGCCTAAAGTTAGAGTGAGTCTTGCAGAGGTTAGAGTCAAATCACAGCTATAAAGTCTCGTGGGGAATGAGTTTTCAGTGTGTGAGTAATTTGACTCCAGCAGTAGAGATTGTCTTGGAGAGAAGGACTGGGCAGCAACTCAGAGTTAAAGGAGTCGTGGGTAGTGTGCATATAGCTAATGACAACTAATAAAGGATTGTTTGAAATGGTGAAGAAGTTTACAGATTTATGTGATGCATATCCTCTTTTCACTAATTCACCCACACAGGTTGCTCTAACTAAATTTGTAACCTTCTGTTGCTTTGGAAACACATAATTTCATATTTAACTGGTGACTGAAAAATCCATAGGTATAAAATGTCCTTCATGGAAGGTGCTATCATCCCAAGTCACGTGCATCTCTAGGCATAAATTTAGTTGGAAAGCAGAAATGTAGGCGTGGTCTATGTAAATTGAATCATTTCAGTTTATTGGTATGCCTACAATTAATCAATGCTAGTTCTGTTGGTGTGTATGTGTTACTTTAATAGAATTCAATGAATTTCTTTAATTCTTTAATAGACTTCATTTTTAGAGTAGTTTTAAGTTCACAGCAAAATTACAAAAATTTCTCATATACCCTCTGCCTCCAATCATGAACAGCTGCCCCCATCATCAACATCTTTAAGAAGGGTACATTTGTTATAATTGGCAAACCTCCATTGACACATCATTATTTCCTAACCCCCATAGTTAACATGATGGTTATACTCCTGGCATTAGATATCCTATAGGCTTGGAAAAATGTGCAAGAACATGTATCCACAAGTATATTATCATGCAAAGTAGCTTCACTGCCCTCTCTCCCTGTTCATCCTTTCCTTCTCCAAAGTCTTGCATTGATCATTGTACTGTAGCCATCGTTTTTGCCTTGCCTCTAAAATGTCATGTAGCTGGATTCATGCCATTTCATACTGGCTTCTTTCACAAAGCGATTTTTCCATATCTTTTTATGATTTAATAGCGCATTTCTGTTTAGTGCTGAAAAATATTTCGTTGTCCAGTTGTACAACAGCTGCACTTATTTATCTATTCCTCTTTTGAATAACATCTTGGTTGTGTCCAACTTTAGTAATTATGAATGTAATTGCAGGAATATAATAAGCTTCAATGTGCAGGATTTTGTGCGGACATTAGTTTTCAACTTTTGGAGTAAATACCATAGAGTGTGATTACTGCATTGTATTATAAGAATATGTTAATTTTGTAAGAAACTGGCAACCTGTCTTCTAAGGTGGCTGTACCATTTTGCATTCCCACCAGCAAGGAATGTCAGTCCCTGTTGCTTCACATCCTTGCTAGCATTTGGTACTGTTAGTGTTCTGGATTTTGACCATTCTAATAGATGTGTACTGGTATCTCATTGTGTCAATTTGCATTCAATGTATGACATATGATATGGAGAATCTTTTCATATGGTTATTTACCATCTGTATATCTTTCTTGGGAGGGTCTTTGTCTGCAAGGTCTTTGACCACTTATTAATCAATTTTCTTGTTTTCTTTCTGTTGAGGTTTTTTTTAATGAGAGCCGACATTCATTTTTGTGTATACAAACATCCAAACACTTATGTAGAATCATCTGTGCAATCAGGTAATGAATATTTCCATCACCCCCAACATTCTTTATGCTTAATGATAATTTTATAATCCTGCCTTCCTACTCCCTGCATCTAAGCCTGAGGCAATCACTGACCTGTTCTTAGTCACTATAGATGAGCTTTCATTTTCCTATGGTTTAATATAAATGAAAAATAACAAAATATGTTCTTTTATTTCCTGTGACTGTTATTATTATTATTTCAAAATATTGCAGGGATACAAATGCTTTTGATTACATGGATTGTTTTTATTATTCTTCAGTCAGGCTTATAAGTGCCTAGATCACCTAGAAAGTGTTTATTATAAGCCTTCCACTGGGAAGGCTTTTGCCAAGTCTGCTACCTCCCTTCCCAATGCTGTGTTTCCACTGAGTTTTACTTCCCTCTGTGCACATGTGTGCTCATCAGTTAGTTTCAATTTAATAGCAAGCACACATAGTGCTTGTTTTTCATTTCTTTAGATACTATACTTATGATAATAATTTCCAACTCCATCCATATGATTGCAAAATGGCTTAGTCATCCTTCTTAATGGCTGAGTAGTATTCCACAGTATACTTATACCATCTGTTAGTCCACTTATGAATTCATGGCCTCTTTGGTTGATTCCATGTCTTTGCAAATGTAAATTGTGCTGCAGTAAACATTCAAGTGTAGGGTTTTTTTTTTTTTTTTTTGAGACAGAGTCTTGCTTTGTAGCCCTCAGTAGAGTACTCACAGCAACCTCAAACTCAAACTCTTGGGCTTAAGTGATTCTCTTGCCTCAGATCCCAAGTAGCTGGGAGGACAGGCACCCGCCACAACACCCGGCTATTTTTAGAGATGAGGTCTGGCTCTAGCTCAGGCTGGTCTTTGAACCTATGAGCTCATGCAATCCACTCACCCCAGGCGTGAGCCACCGCGCCCAGCCCAAGTGTAGGTGTCTTTTAGACAAAATGACTTTGTTCCTTTTGGGTAAATACCAAGTAGTGGGATTTCTGGATCAAATGATAGGTCTACTTTTAGTTCTTTGAAGAATTTTCATACTGTTTTCCATTGAGATTATACCAATTTTCAGTCCCACCAACAGGGTACAAGTGTTCCTTTCCTTCTATATCCATAACAGCAGCTACTATTTTTGGACTTCTTACTAAAAGCCATTCTAACTGGAATAAGGTGCTATCCTATTGTGGTTTTAATTTGCATTTCCCTGATGATTAGTGGCGTTGAACATTTTTTCATTTGTGTATTGGCCTTTTGTCTATCTTATTTTGGAAAGCTTCTATTCAAGTCTTTTGCCACTTTTGAGTGAGGTGTCTAATATTTTACTTGCAGATTTGCTCAAGTTCTTTATGGATTTGTTTATTAGCCCTGTATTGTATATGAAGCTTGTGAATGTTTTCTCTCATTCTGTAGGTTGTCCATTTGTTCTGTTGATTATTTCTTTAGCTGTGCAGAAGCTTTTTAATTTAACCAAGTTGCATTTGTTTATTTTTGTTGAGGCTGTGATTGCCATTGGGACTTTAGTAATAAATTCCTTGCCTAGGTGATATCTATATAAGCTTTTATAATATTTTCTTCTAGAATTCTTATGCTTTCACGCCTTATATTTAAGTCTTATATCCATCCTAAATTAATTTTTGCGAGTGGGAAGAGGATGGGGTCCTGTTTCATTCTTCTGCATGTGGCTATCCCCTTGTCCTAGCACCAGGTATTGAATAGGGCTTCTTTTCCCTGGTGTAAATCGTTGTCTGCTTTGTGAAAGATCAGTTGGCTGAATGTGGATGGTTTTATATCTGTGTTCTCATTCTGTTCCATTGGTCCATGTCTCTATGTTTGTACCAATCCATTCTGTTTGGGTTTCTATAGCCTTGTAGTATCATTTGAAATCTGGTAATGTGATGCTTCCAGATTTATCTTTTTACTTAAGATCGTTTTGGCTATTTGGGCTCTTTTCTGATTCCAAGCAAAGCATAGAATTCTTTTCTCTAGATCTGTGAAACACAACAGTGCTATTTTGAGGGGGATTGCACTGAATTTGCAAATCACTTTGTGTAGAATGGATGTTTTAACAATGTTGATTTGACCAATCAATGGGTGTGAAATGTTTCTTTATTCAGCTTCAGTATCTTTGTGTCAGCTCCAATATCTTTCCTCAGCATTTTGTGGTTCTCCTTGTACAAATCTTTCACCTTGTTGGTTAAGTATATACCTAGATATTTTATTTACTTTGTCTATTGTGAATGGTGTGGAGTCTTTGTTTTGACTCTCATCTTGACTGTTGTTGATAGTCATGCTACTGATTTGTGTACATTGATTTTGTAAACTTAGCCTTTGCTGAATTTATTTGTCAATTCCAGGAATCTATTCTTGGAGTCTTTGGAATTTTGTAGGTATAAGAACACATTGTCAGAAAAAGACAGATAGTTTGACCTCCTATTTCCCAATTTCTTTCTTTCCATTGCTTGATTGGTTTAGCTAGGATTTCAAGGATTATGTTGAATAGAAGTAGTGACATTGGGCACCCTTGTCTTGTTCTAGTTCTGAGTATGAATGCTTTCCACATTTCCTCAGTTAGTATGATATTGGCTGTCATATATGACTTTCATAATTTTGAGATGTTGAGCAATTTTATCATGAAAGAGTGCTGTATTTTGTGAAATGCTTTTTCTGCATCTGTTGAAATGACCATATGGTCTTTGTTTTTGTTTTTGTTTATGTGGTAAATCACATGTATTGTAATCTGTATGTTGAACCATCCATTCATCCTTGGAATGAAGCCCCACTTTGTCATGGTGGATTATTTTTTTGATGTGCTATTGAATTTGGTTTGTTAGTATTTTATTGACGATTTTTGCATCTATGTTCATAAAGAATATTTGTTGTTTTCTATTTTGTTGTGTCCTCTTCTGGCTTTGTTATCAAGGTGATACGGGCTTCATAGAATGAGTTGGAGAGGATTCCTTCCTTTTCAATGCTATGGAATAATGTCTGCAAGTATGGGTTCCAGCTCTTTGTATGTGTCATAAAATATGGCTGTGTATCCATCTGGTCTGGGGCTTTTATTTCTCAGAAGCTTTTTTTATTACTGCTTCAATCTCGTTGCTCATTATCGATCTATTCAGCAGTTTTATTTATTTCTAATTAAATCTTAGGAGGTTATGTGTTTCCAGGAATTTATCCACACTTTTGAACTTATGTGCATAAAGAATTTCATAATATTCATAGATTATATTTTCCATTTCTTCAGTATCAGTTGTAATATCTTCTTTTTCATTTCTGACTGGGCTTATTTGGGTCCTTTCTCTTCTATTCTTCTAGAAGAATCTTCTCTTCTAGAAATATACAAAGAGGTCTGTCAATAATTTTTATCTTTTCAAAGAACCACCTTTTGTTTCATTGATCTTTTCTATTGTTTTCTTTTTTCTATTTTGTTTATTTTTGCTCTGACCTTAGTTGTTTATTTTGTTCTGATGGCTTTGAGTTTGGTTTGCCCTTCCTTTTCTAATTCCTTGAGAAGTGTCCTTGGATTGCTGATTTGGGATCATCTTTCTGTCTTTTTGATGTAATAAGAATTTGAGTCTATGAATTTTCTCCTTAGGACTTCTTTTGCTGAATCCCAAAGATTTTGATTGCTTATGTCCTCTTTATTGTTCAGTTTGAGGAATCTCTTGCTTTCCATCTTAATTTCATTATTGAAATTATTGTTCAGCAGTAGGTTAATTTTCCTGACTTTGTTTAGAATTGAGTGTTTTTCTTGGAGTAAATTTCTAGTTTTATTCCACTCTGGTTTGAAAAGATACATGGAATGATTTCTATTTTTCTGAATTTGTTGAGACACGTTTTGTGGCCTAGATGTAATCAATCTTAGAGAATGTTCCACATGCTGATCAAAAATATATATACTCAGTAGTCTTGGGATAAAATGTTCTGTAAATGTCTGTTAGACTCATTTGTTCCAGAATCCCATTTAAGTTCAGTGCTTCTTTATTTTCTGCTTTGATGATTTGTCCAGTTCTGTCAGTGGGGTGTTAAAATTCCCAGCAATTTTGAATCTGCTATTTATATCTTTCCTTAGAATTTGTTTGTTAATGTGGGCACTCTTGTGTTAGGTGCATTCATATTTAGGATTGCTATGTCTTCCTGTTGGATTGCTTCCTTTACCATCATATAATGACCATATTTATGTTTCTTTACTATTAAATTGACTTAAAGTCAGTTTTATCTGCTATGAAAATGGCTAATCCAGCTTTCTTTCAGTTTCCATTAGCATAGAATATGTTTTTCCATCCCTTCGCCTGGAATCTATATAAGTCACTGTGGGTTAGATGTGTTTCCTGGGGACAGAAGATACTTGGGTTATATTTTTTTATCCATTCAGCTGGCCTATGTTTGCCTTCAAACCATTCATTTGAATACATAGAATTGGTAGAATTGATATATAGGATGCTGTTCTGTTTATCCTGTTGGGTAGTACCTTATTGTTTTGTTTTATTTCTTTTGCTATTGTTTTCTATGAAGTCTTAGTTTTGGATTATGGTTGGTTTTATTTTCATGTATTTATTTATTCATTTTTTAATTTATTTTTGTTTGTTTTGAGACAGAGTCTTACTTTGTCCTCCTTAGTAGAGTGCTGTAGCATCATAGCTCATAGCAACTTCAGAATCTTGGGCTCTAGTGATTCTCTTACCTCAGACTCCCAAGTAATGCTGCCACAATGCCTAACTAATTTTAGAGATGAGGTCTCACTCTGGTTCAGCCTGGTCTCAAACCTGTGATCTCAGGCAATCCACCTGCCTTGGCCTCCCATAGTGCTAGGATGACAGGCATGAGCCCCTGCACCTGGCCTATGGTTGGTTTTAAAATGGTGGATGTCTATTGTGCTGAATCATGTATAATATGGATCTTAGTATTTTATACGGGGGAGGTTTGGTCTTGATAATTTCCCTCAGTGTTTCCTTGTCTGGAAAAGTCTTTATTTCTCCATCATATATGAAACATAGTTTTGGAGGATACAAAATTCTAGACTGGTTGTTGTTCTGTTTAAAAAGATGAAGATGGGACTCATCCAATCCTTTCTCATAAGGTCTCCATTGAGAAGTCTGTAGTTAGCCTGATGGGTTTTCCTTTGTAAGGAAAGGAAAGGAAAGTTCCTTTGTACTTGATGTTTTTTGCCTTACAGTTCACTGGATTTTTTCCTTTGTGTTGACTTTGGCCAATCTGATGACTATGTGTCTTGGTGATTGCCTCTTGATGACTTTCCCAGGTGTTGTTCATTAGGCTTCTCATATCTAGATGTCTAAATCTCCAGCAAAACCATGGAAGATTTCCTCAATTATTCCTTCCTTCGAATAGGTTTTAGCCCTTATGTGCTTTCTTCTTCACTCCCAGAGATATCTATGATTTTTATATTTGGCTACTTTACATAATCCTATATTTCTTGTAGGTGTTATGCATTCTTGTTAATTTTCTTCTGTTCTTTATTTTTGATAGACTGATTTAATTTGAAAGAGTTTTCTTCCACCTCTAAGATTCTTTTTCATGCCTTGTCTAGTCTATTCTTAAACATTTCCACTATGATTTGTATTTCCTTGAATGATTTTTTTTTCTTTCTAGGAGTTTTATGTATTTCTAATATAGCAATCTCTTTAGTGAATTTTTCATTCATTTTCTGAATTGTTTTTCTGGTTTCTTTGAGTTGATTATTCCTTTTCTCTTGGATTTCATTGAGCTTCCTTACAATCCATATTCAGAATATTTTCTCTGTCATTTAAATAATTTCATTTTGGTTTTCTTTGCTAGAGAGCTGGTGTGGGGGTGTCTTTTCACTTGGACTTTTTATACTTCTGGAGTTCTCTTGCTGATTCCTTCTTGTCTAGGGCAGCTGTCACTTCTTATCTTTGGATTTTCTATTGCTTACATAGGTCTATTGTGTTTTTAATTGCTAACCTTACTTGTTCATTGCTGATATTTAGGAATATTAACCTTGTATCCTGCTATATTGCTTTAATTGTTTATTATATAAGTATTTTTATCATTTTCTTCAAACAAATTCGAATTTACTTCTTTCTTCATAATCGGAATACCTTTTGTTTCTTTTCCTTGTCTTATTTAAGTATGATATTAAGTATGATATCATTGAAAATTACAGGATAGTAGGAGCAAGTTTTTGTAAATATTCTTTATCAAGTTGAGGAAGTTCTCCTCTATTCTTACTTTACTGAGAGTTTTTATCATAATGGGTTTTGGATTTTGTCAAATGATTTTTCTCAATGTCTTATGATCAAGTATTTTTTTTTTAACCTGGTAATGTGAGAATCACCATAATTCATTTTTTAATGTTTAGCCACCATTGCATACCTGGGATAAATCTCATGTGGTTGTGTTGTTAAGTTCTATTTTAATGAGTTATATAATCCTTTTTTCCCCTCAACTTTTGTTATTTTCATTTTTGGTAGTATCAATTTAACTTATTCTTGAGGTTTTAACATAGGTCACAAGCTGATGATCTGAAGCACACATGTCTTTTCCCCATTTCTTACACTCCCAATGTCCAGGTCTATATGTGCCCTTATTGTTTAGTTGAAAAACCTGAGTACGTCATAGAGCTAAACAAATTTCTGTTTGATAGTAGGGAACTCCAAATTATATGCTTCAATAATCCAATTATTTAATCAACACATACTTATCCCTCTTAAATATATGCCAGATGCATAAGATATTGAAGATGCAGATATATAACTCATATCACCTATGTATAAGAGCTCTGAGACTAAAAAAGAGAGAAAACTACTCGTAGTGAGGTCATATAATAAATGTTATAAAAAATGCTATACATAAGATAAAAGTAAGAACAACATGAAAGGAAAAGAAAGGAATTAAATGGACTTATAAAGTTCAGAGACATATTTCCAGGAAAGAAAACACTTAAGCTGAGTAGCAGCCAAAGGGGATAAGCTATACTGAGTGATGTCACTGTGCAAATCTTTACTTGCCCCCTCTTTGCCCTCAGTTTAGGTCGAGCCTTATTTCAATCTCTCTGTCTGTGTCTATGAACTCCTTGGGGCCACCACTCTAGGAATGGAGAATGGTTATCAACTTCAGTAACAACAATTAACCAGAAACCTTTTCTGAATTGATTTATTAATTTTAAGTAATAATTATCCTATTGTTTAAGACCTGCCAAACCTAACGTCTACAAATCTGTCAACATTCAAAAGTATTTTTCCTTAATTATATTCATAAATTTTTCTTAATGATGCTTCTGGGATTGGTACCATGGAAATTTCAACAACAAATACCAATCTGAAATACAGAGTCAGTAGCAAAATAAAGTTAACTGACATAATTAGGGCAGGAATTTGAAAGCATAGATAGAAATAGAATTGTGTTTATAATATTTTTAAATAAAAGAGTTGATAAAGAACAATAGCCTAAGTATATTCCTTAAATTTATGATGTAGTCTCATTCATTCATGCATGCATGAGTTAAAATAGAGAGTTTTAGGGTCATATATTTCAAGTGTCACTTGCACTGTAACTAGATCAGGAGATAGAGTCAAAAAACTTCTTTGTAAGCCCAAGGCCAGAGTACTCATTGAGTTTTGTGAGAAATTCAACAAATCTTTCAGACGAGACAGCCGGTCAAAGAATATGTCAGGTTGGCCATCTTTGGAAGGCATAATTATCATGAAGAGAAATTCCTCATCTGAGAGATATCTAGTTCTGTATCAGGTGCTCAATCATGGAACAACATATCTTCTTATCTCCAATTGAGCTATTTGTTAAGTGTTTATTTTTCTAACAATGCCTTGATGTATTTGATGTTCTGGGCATCAAAGATGTTTGTATGAAAGCAGGTGCAATGCCATTTGAAAACATATTAGCGAGCCACAAAGAGAGCTGAAGATTATGTGGAAGATCTTTAATGCAAATTTTCTTCATTCTCATCTGAAAAATGAAATGAATGTTGTCAGTTGAATGTCTTGTTTTTGATTTGACATTGTTTCTGTGATAGCATAATGTATTTATGCAAAGTCTGATTGAGCAAAATTTGGTGTAATATTTTTGAAAAATGAAAAGATTTACAGAACTAAGGAAGATATGATACTTAATTAAAATCTTAAAAAGTAATTCTAAGATAATTTTTGTGTTTTTATAGTTAAAAAAGGAAAGAAACACTGAATTGTCTATATGAAGTGGCCTAGAAATACGTTATACTCAAAGGTTGAGTGCCAGTCAAATTAGATGAAATATATTTATTGGTTTAGAATTGATAAAGTTTTTACTTCAAACTTGAACAAATACTGACTATTGTTTCAGGCCCTTTTATAAGATATAACTATTTTTTATTTTTTATTTTTTAATTTTAGTTAGCACCGATAATAATCTCCCAAGAAGTTATTAATTTCAAATTCTATTTAGATGATACTTAAATAAGGAAGTTTTCCTTATTGTTTCAGACCCTTTATAAGATATGGCTAATTTTTATTTAATTTTATTTTTATTTTAGTTAGCACCGATAATAATCTCCCAAGAAGTTATTAATTTCAAATTCTATTTAGATGATATTGAAATAAGGAAGTTTTCCTTAAAGATACCCTCATATTATAAATGAATTGTATTTTTTTCTTTAAATCTAATGGTTTATATGGTAGTGAAATGAATTCATGTTTCTGTTCTATTTTTTGAATTGGCATTAGACAAGTAAAAGTAAAGATCCTTTTCCTCTAAACTAAAGTCACTGAGGTAGCTTTATTTGGAACAACAAGAGGAAGTTTCCTTTCATTGAATATGGAATGATATGAATATATCATTTTTTTAGGGATACATATGTCTATATGTGCATTTGTGATGGGCTGTACTTAAAAGAGTGTTTGTTTAGTTTTGCACATGTGCCCTTGTTAAACTACATGAAAAATCAGCTGTGACAAATCACTCAAGTTATCATTATTGAATGCTTAGCATATGCCACAAAAGTGATCTATTGAACTCTCAAAAAAAATCCATGAAGTAGGAACTATTTACATCTTTATCATATAAATGACAAAGACTGAGAGGTTTATTTAGCTAAAACATCTTTCCCAAAGAGTCAAAGTGGCAGATACATGATTTGAACTCAAGTCTATCTTCCTCCAGAACCCTTGAATTCTTTAGGTGACTGATTGTTGGGTATGATACACAAGAGGGTTCCATGACAAAAAGGCTGTACTCTAGCAATGTTGATAATGGCAATGCAGCTCTGTAATGGGTCCTTAGTTTTGAAAATGTTTTTGGAGTCCCAAGATTTTAGAAGAATCTTGGCTATATCCAAGCTACAAGAAAATGGAATGTGAACCAGTTGTCTGTTTCCAGCTGTGCATTCAGAATTATAAATGCCACGTGTAGAAAAAGGCTCACATGGGCCAGTTGTCAGATTCTCTTAAGTGGTATCATCAAGCGAAGTTGTTTTGCATGTTTTGCATTGTTGGTGAATACAGAGTGTATTGGGTGAAGTCAATTGGTTGTCTCTACTGTGGAGTGCCATGGCAGTAGACTGGCCTTGCACATTTATCTCCTCTGATTGGAAGACATTTGCCAAGTGGAAAAGTGAATTGTATCATCTCCCTAGTCACTTCTTAAGATTCTGTTTAAGAAGTACTTAGACAATGTTGTTTTCTCACTTATTTTTCCCTTTAGAAATATGACTACTACCTCTATGTTTACACTAGGATTTTTGTTCTGTTTTGTTTAATATAGGACTTAGTACAAGTGCTCTTAATCCAAAGCTCCTCCCAGTCGTACCTTTTCTTTGAAAGAGGAGCTATTTTTATTTGATGTGCATGTTCCCAAGACTCTCTAGTCACACATACCCATAAGGATAATATTTCCTTAATTAATACAATGAGTCATTAGTACATATTAACTAGTACAGTTGCTTCTAGTGGGTAGAAGCAAAACTCTTTTAAACATGACCACTAAGTCAAATAAATTAAATTCTGAGAGACATTTCAGATAAGATTAAAAACTTTCAGTGATCTTTTCCAGAAAACTGGTTGTGATAGAGAGATTTATTACAAAATATTCAAGTAAGTATGTTAATTACGATTTCAACAAAGAAAAAAGGAAGGATTTCTGTGAGTACATTTGTGGACAAGATTCCAAAATCAGTTAATAAAGTTTAATTAGTAGACATTGAAGAAAGGACTTGCTTTGAACTATTGAAAGAAGCAGTGCTGTTCACTGAAAGCTAATATAGGGGTGACACATCTTTGCCAGACTGGTATTATGATATTTTTCATAAAACTATTAAATGACTACATTGGGATTTTTTATGCAGGTAAACAATAGATGCATTTCAGCAAAACCTGGGACATAATCTAATGAATTTCTTATGTAATATGGTAAAATATGGATTTTATAGTAAGTATACAGTGATAGGTAGATTTGGGGAAATAAATTCTATTTGAAGGATCAAATCAGTCATAAGTGGAGCTTCTGCTTTCCTCCAGGGTGACATTTTTATCAATGGCATAAATAAGGACATAACTTGAACATTCATCCAATTATCAAAATTTCTGAAAATCATGATTGCTTCCTTATTAGACAGAGAGAATTAAGATCTAATTAGTAAACAAAGGACTGGATATTGGGATTGTCATCAGACTCAAGAGAATCTGAGATCTGAATCAGTATCAAGTTGATTATCTACATATGTCAAACATCTGAAATGTACCTGGCATTTTTTCATGTGTTTCTTGGCCATTTATCTCTTATCTTCAGAGACATTTCTGTTCAAGTCTCTTGCCCACTTAGAAATGGGGTGGTTTGATCTTTTCTTGTGATTAATTTGTGTTCTCTGTAGACTCTAGTTATGAGGCTTTTGTCAGGTTCATAACATGCAAAAATCTCCCATTCCAAAGGCTGGCTGTTTACTTTGATTGTGGTACCCTTAGCTGTATAGAAGCTTTTTAGCTTGATCAAATCCCAGTTATTTATTTTTGGTGTTGCTGCAATTGCTGCGGGCAAGAGGGGCAAAATATCTGCCTCATAAAATATTTTCTAAGCCAATATCTTCAAGCATATATCCTGCACTCTCTTCTAGAATTTTTATTGTTTCATCTCTTAAAGTTAAATCTTTTATCCAGGGAGAGTCAACTTTTGTCAATGGTGAGAGGTGTGAGTCCAGTTTTGGTCTTCCACATGTGGCTAATCATAGAAATGCAAATCAAAACCACTCTGAGATATCACCTAACTCCAGTGAGATTCGCTCACATCACAAAGTCCCAAATCTGAAGATGCTGTCATGGATGTGGAGAGAAGGGAACACTTCTATACTGCTGGTGGGATGGCAAACCAATACAACTTTTATGGAAAGAAGTATGGAGAATTCTCTGGGTGAAGCTGAACCACATTCATCTTAGTAAAGTATCTCAGGAGTGGAAAAAAAAATCGAATGTACTCAATAGTAATATGAAACCAACATAGAAACAATTACACACTCATGGGAACAATAAAACACAAATACAGTCTAGCAAGGGGGCAGGGTGAGGAGGGAGGTGGGGAGAAGGGCTATTGGCAAGAGGAGGGAGAGAGAGCAATTGGCGGGATCTCATCTAATGTGAAATCACCTTATAGTGCAAGGGTGTTCAGCACACCCCCTCAGTGGAAGGGCTCTTCTGCAACTTGAAATTTGCCTTGGAAATGAGAGCAATGTAACCCAAAAATTTGCACCTTAATATTAATCTGAAATAACAAATAATACAAAAATGAAACATACATGGCTACAAAAATCTGGAATATGCTACATTGTTAGTGGGGGAAAAAGAGCAGCAGTGATGTTCAGATTGTCTTTAAAAAGTAATCCATTTTTAAAACATGAGTGGTCTTTTATATCCAGTTCTCCCTGATAATTGTTTTAGGAGGCAGGGTGAATCTGTGGAATAAGATAGGAAAAAAAAAGGACTAAGGGATGGAGCATCTAAAGATGCAGTAAAGATAGCCGGGCCTTGTGGCGGGTGCCTTAGTTCCAGCTACTTGGGAGGCTGAGGCTACTTAAGCCCAAGAGTTTGAGGGTGCTGTGAGCTGTGACGCCAAGGCACTCTATCCAGGGTGACAGCTTGAGACTCTCTCTGAAAAAAAAAAAAAAATACAGCAAAATAAATGGTGAAAAAGATAGTGGCGCTTCTCAATGACGAGTGGAGCCCCTATGAGAGGTCAGGCCTAGCGCCAGGCCAGAAATACACTTAGTTAAGTGAAATAAACTCTTAAGAAATTCATAGTTCAGTGCATTGGGTAGACTTGTAAATCAATTATTGGAAATTCATGCAAAACAGTTTCATTGAAGTTCTGTTTTGTTGTACAAAAGACCAGATCAGGGTTTCCCACAATACATAGGGTATTAACACATTAACTGCTATTTGGGTTGTAGTTTTGAGCCCGAGGCCTTGTGAAGCCAATATAACTCACACACTGTTGACCTATATTGGCCTAATAAAACACCTCGGTTTTAATATACGTTTCACATGCTTGGGTATGAATTCACAGGTGTGTGGGAAGCACTAAGCCCTGTGCCTCTACTGCACAATTTCTCAAAGCCTTTGGTATACACACATCTATCCATTTGCAAATTTTTGGAGAAAGGCGATCAGAGATAATACTTCTTAATTATTTGTCCAAAGATGTGAGTTTGGTAGAGAGGATGTAGGTAAATCCTGTGATAAAGGAGGAGAAGAAGGAGAATCCACATTTCATCAGAACACATAGGGGCACCTTCATGTGTAAGAATTAAAAAGAAATTCCTACAGTCAGGAGATGGAGACAGAACATGTGAGGAAGAGGAAAAAAGGAAGAAGAAAGGGAAATAAGAAATGGAAGAGCACAGGGGTTTGTGAAATGGCAAGAAGTCCCAGGTAATTGGGTAAACACGAAACACTTGAAAGAGAATGGCAGGTGAAGTGGCTGGTCAAGGGGTCGGAGCAGATTCTGGCGACCCGTCTGCCCTTTGAAAGAAGTATAAAATTATCTTGTTGCAGAAGAAAGCTTTCTGCCGTTTTCTGCAGGGATCAGATTTCCCTTAAGCAGCTTCCTCTGTCAGGTGCTCTGTGTAGAGTTTGCCTGAAGGCACTGAGTGCAGAGTCCCAAGGAATGGGACAAACTTAGGAATTTTAATTCAAATATTCATTCACCAAATGAGCGATACTGTGGGCATTAAAAAGATGAATTTGCATGTAGCCTGTGTCAGGTGCAGAGAAAGCAGCAAGGGCAAAATGCCTGGGAGGAGAAGGGGTGAGTGGCAGTGAGAAGAGTCTCTCGCAGGTGGACCTGGAACTGGTCTTTGCTGGACAGAGGAGCAGTCGTTGGCAGAGGTGGAAAACATCCTCAAGAAGATGTTAGAGTAAAAACGAGCAGGGGAAACAATGTGTTTAGAGATTCTGACTCTCATCTGCAAAGGGAATTGCACAATAATCTAAATTATAAATAACTATTTATTTAAAATGTAAATAAAATCATGTCATTCCGGTGCTTAAAACTTCCTAGTGGATTTAGAATAAAATTCAGATGTGTGAGCATTGTAAACTGCCATACCACTTCACTTAAGAGTACTTGAATGTTTCCAATAGGATCAGGCTCAGATGAAGAAAGTCAAGTGGTAAACTTTGCTTATCCAGTGAGGTTATGTCTTTGACTGTTATATTCACTTTTCTCAGAAGAAGTTTATCCACTTTATTTATGTATTTAGTTAGTTATTTAGTTAGTTAATTAGTTATTTGCATGAGTCTTGAAGCACAAGACTGCACTATACTAAAACTATATTGAATACAGGCTCCTCTTACTGATGGAGCTTGCAAGTACTCAATTGTGAAGACAAGCAGAGGTAAGAGAATTCATGTTCACCAGCGTTGTGACTTACTGGCCATGGTAGATGATTTCACAGGAGTTATCTCATTTTACCTTCTGAGGCCATCAGGAATCTTAGCTGTGTAATGTAGATCCTCATCCTAATTTGAGTGGCTGGAATTTTCTCTGGGGAAAAATTGATCCTGTTATTCATTTTGTATCCTGTGGGGCTCACCAAACTTAGGGGAGCTAGTTGATATGTATTCAAGGAAGTTATCCACGTTTGAACCGTGCATTAGTGAGGCTGCCATTAATGAGAAAGGAAGAGAGAGGGAGGCAGGATGCAGAAAAGGAGTCTTTTTAAAAAGTCTAGTAAGGTCATTTTTTTCCCACTGTACCCATGAAGGCACGAGGCCAATGAAAGTAAAAGAAATATGTCTAATTGATCAATAGTAAAGACGAATTATACTCTACATCAAAGTATCTCAAAGTCTGAGCTCTGCTGATAGTCCTTCCCCAGCAGCGTGATAGAAGTTGATATATTTTCTCCAAATATGGTGATATTCCCTGGCCTTACTCTGTGCTAGGCCCAAGCATATCAGGCCAAGTATGTAAATACAGTCAACCAGGGCCTTGGCTGTTGAAGGTGCATTGTGGGTAGGTGTGCCAGATTTAGCAAATAAAAATTCAGGATACCCTTTTAAATTTGAATTTCAGATACACAACAAATAATTGTTTAGGATAGATATGTTTCCTGTATTGCATGGGGTATATCTCTATAAAATCATATTTGTTTGCATAAAATTTGAATTAACTTATTTTTGAGTAGTTTATCTGTCAACCACAGCTGCAGGGCCATGAGCACAGTAAGGGGTGGCCCCAAAAACCCATTTTGTCTCTCAATAGAGTGCCCATGAAGACTGAGTTAATATGAAGCGTGCCGACAGAGAAGCAGAAAGATAGGGAGCCCAGCAGAAGGGCTGCAGTAAGAGTGTGTAGTGTGTCCCCCAGGGCAGCTCTGCTTGTTACATGATGAGAATTAGGAAAAAATAATACGAAGCTGTTCCCAAATTATCTCGGCAGCTACAACTGTTTAACAAGGCAAATGTAGCCCCTAAGATCATTGGTTCTGGACAACATAGGCCTACTGTCAGAGCAATTGATGAAGTATATTAAAGCCAAATTTTTGTTGTGAGTGAAACAGATTTATGCCCCAGACATGGATGCTTCCAAAAACAAATGGTAGCATGCTAACTTAATCACCTTTGAGGAAGAAAGCAGCATTTGACTTACTAAAAGATGCAGTTCAAGGCTGTATTAATGAAGTTATAACAGCTGTGTGTTTATCTGTTCCCTACCCATTCATTTTCCCTTTACACTCAGGCTGCTAACTTCAGTCACAAATGTTTTTTGTTTTTTGTTTTTTGTTTTTTTTAAAATAAGAATAAGGGGCCTTTTGTTTCTACCAGATGAACATCAAGGTGTCTGTTTTTCTAGAGTTGTCCCATAGAATCATAGTAGTGGTTCAATGATTGTAGTTTTCTATTGCTAAAAGAAAAAGGTACATAATGGGAGTCAAGCAGTGTGATGTTTGCCAAATCATTACTTCATCTCCTAGATGCTGTGAGACACGGGCTATTTGTCTTGTATCTATCTATCTATCTATCTATCTATCTATCTATCTATCTATCTATCTATCCATCCTTCCCAATATCTGCCTCTTCTCCAGTTTCATTATTTATAAATATTGATGATGTAACACACTACATATGCATTTTTTGGCATATGTTAGGCACTGAAACTGTGTCCTTACTTTCTCCATTTCTCAATGAATTATACAATGTTTGTCTGGTTTGTGTACTGATAGTGTGTCTGTGTGTCCAGAAACACTCGAGGGTAGAGTGAACCTTGAGAGTCTCCTTCAGCTCTTTCCTGTGGCCTGTCCCTCAGTGTTCCCTCACTTGCTTTATGGGGACAGAGGCCAAGGAGATACAGTTGAGAGAGCACAGTGGATGAATATCCCTCTCCTAGACCCTGCATGGAATCTGCCAACCCTAATTCAGGAAGTCAGTCTTCTGTACAGATAGAATAGCTTTTGTGGGTGTGATATTTCTAGAGTCATTGATGCTCTCTTATAGTCTAAAATTAAAAAAAAATCTTACTTTATTTTCTGTTTTTTTTGTCACATTTCACTGGGGGAGCTTTATCAAGCCCAGAACAACACCAAATACAACCGATTTTTAGGCCCATCTTGACCCACCCCCTGGCAAGCCTTAAGTTCTCTACTCATGCCATTCTCAACCATTTAGAATTGCATTCTCTTCTTTTAACACACCATCATCTTACATGCCTGTCTTTTCCACATGCCAGGACACTGAGACCCTCTACCTTTTTCTAACACATCCTCACTGTGTGTCTGCATCCTGAAGGATTATTTTTGCCTAATTTTCATTGTGTAACATGGGGATCTTATGCCAATGTAGAACCCTAACTTTGCTAGACTGGAGTGTCATTGTGATTTACGTTTCTCTTTCCCCCCAAAGTGTGAAAGACAATAAGGCCATTATTATGTCACTACAGAAACAGCCCAAATTTCAAATCTCATCATCAAAATTAAGTCTAGCTCAGGATGAGGCTTCCCATGTGTTGTTCTTTAAGCTCAGTAACTCGAGTAGAGTTCCTCGTGAGCTGCAGATCTGTGAATGAATAAGGCAGTTATCTGGATGCCATGCACCCAATGTGCAAAGCTGGACAAGCAGAATGTTCAAAAAGGGATGGGGAGGGGACTGAAAGTCTACAGAAATTTTGTCACCTAACAGGACAATGAGATTGATCCTCGGGGACATGTTCCAGACAATAATTATCCTACAGTTTTAATAGAGAAAAACATAAATATGAACTCACTTCATAGATGATTTTATTCACTATTTTAGGTTACATAATTTTTTTTTTTTGAGATAGAGTCTCATTATGTCATCCTCAGTAGAGTGTCACGGCGTCAAAACTCACAGCAACCTCAAACTCCTGGGCTTAAGTGATTCTCTTGCCCAGCCTTCCAAGTAGCTGGGACTACAAGTTCCTGCCACAATGCCTGGCTGTTTTTTCTTTTTCTTTTTTCTTTTCTTTTCTTTTTTTTTTTTTTTTGCCTTGTCATTGTTGTTCAGCAGGCTCTGGCTGGGTTCAAACTGGCCAGCCTGGGTGTATGTGGCCGGCGCTGTAACCACTGTGTTATGGGCGCCACCCAGGTTACATAAAATGGTTAAAGTGTTTTTGTTTATCTTTGTTGATAATTTACTTGAGTATGATACTTTTCAAGGATGAAGCTCAGGCTTCCTCTTGCATGTCTCACAGTAGAAATTTCTTCCTCTCCTGCCCCCTTTCTCATTTATTTTGCTGCAATCATGCAGTCCTTTGTTGAATTTTTTTTCATTTTTCACTATAAAATGCATCTCCCCGTTTAGCCTTTCCTCAGTGTAAGAACATGATGGTCTTCCCCCCTTTCTTGACACACAGTGAGTTTTCTCACACAGCCTTGAAAAAGAATGCCAAATCGTTATGTTCTTGTAGCTGAACCAGGACCATTAAAGGTGCTATTATTGGTGGCAGGGTCGGAGGTTTTTCTCTGACATCTGCAGTGTCTCTCCCTGAGCTAGAATGAGTCCATGGGTGCAGGGAGAGATTCCCTATTACACCCAAAATCCTAGGAGGCTGACATCACTGCCAAGTTAGCATTGTTGAAAAATCAATAAGATATAAGTAATATTAGTCATTACGTGTATTATAATGCATTGCAATTTCTGCTGGCGTGTAAAGTACTTGAATTTGTAAAACTCATGTGGGAATGAAGTGATTAACCCTAAATAAGAATTGTATCATATGTGAGTATAGATCTTCAAAAATATTTAAAAATAAAATACGCATTATAAGTCAACTGCTGAGTTACTGTGACTCTCAGTCTTTGAAGAAATTATAGAGTATCTTTTAGGGAAATTTTCCTGGGTGTCACTTGGCAATGAATTCCCTTTTAATCTTTGAAAATGGTTAAGATCTGGTTCAGTTTGAGATTCTATCACATGCAAGTGCTAACTCACGTGTCTGAATATCTACTGTTGAAAATGCTATAAATGCTTCTCTATTCTGCTGCATTTTCCTATCATAGATGTTTTTATAAAATAAAGATGATTTCATTTCCTTGGTTTCAACATGGTTTCATGGAAGAATGTTTTTTTTTTCCTCCTATTACCTGTCCTCTTTTCATACGCCCTCATTTTGCCTTCCTCATTTATCATTTTTAAAAAAAATGCATTTTCTTTATTTTCTTTCTTCTCTTGGAGCTCAACTCTCTCCAGCAGCACCTTTCATATATATGGTTTTGAAAGTCCTTTAATAGAAAGAGTGATGTAATTTTGGCAATTTTGAGCCTTTTTCAAAGTTCAAACCGGATCAATATGTGTTAAAGCTTTTTGGACTGAATCAAAATTGCTTCAAATGCATCATTTTACCTATCCACCTGACTACTAAATTAATGGAACAAGGGAAACAACACACTTGGGGGCCGCACATTTAGTATTGTCAGTATCATTGCTTTGTTTGGAATATTTCCATGAATAGTTACAGGATCATAGCACATTGTGGCTGCAAAGTAATCTCAGAGATCTTTCTGTCTGGAATCCAGAGTCCTGCATTTGCCGTGAACCAAGGCCCAATGATGCTAAAAGACTTGTGTACGTTTACTTGAATGGAGACAAAGCTGGGGTTCATTAGCAAGCATTTATTGGTTGTTTGCTTCTAGAATGCGGTCTTCCGATTTCACCTTTACTGCTCTTGTTTTTAAATGGCAACCAGTCCAGATCCTCCAACCTTATAGACTAGTGTATTTGCACCTAGGGAGGAAGACAGATAAATACTGTTAGCTGTGTTCCCCATTCAATAAGGATTCTGTACAATTAGCTTTAAGCCTTGATGATACCCTTCTAAAATTATGCTAATTAACAAAGATGTTTTTAATGCAAAAGCAGTCTTTACCCTTTAGAGATGTCTTGAAAAGTTCTCCTGCAGACATTGTTTTGATCCAACTAACAGTGCAGTGTAGCAAGAGTGGGTAGGTCCTACCTTGCGATGTTTTTATTGTTTTGCTTACAGTATTACCAGACTGCATTCACCTGTGTGCCCCCCATGCCCAGTTTGGAGATTAGGATATAGATGGTTCTTGTTAAATGTTGCTGAAAGATTGGATTTCCATAAGTAACTTTTAATGACTTTACACACACCAATATTGGGTCCCATTACCCTAGAAGTGTTATTCTACTCTTACCTGGATGACATTTAAAAATCCCTTCACATTGAAAAACAAAACTAAATGAAAAGTATGGTTGAAAGAGTTTATGGCGAATAGAGAGAATTTGGCTCTGAATTATGTTTTCCAATCCCTGCAGCACAGAACAAATTGTTAGAATCAGCATTTATAATGGGGCTTCAACTAAAGGCTTTGCTTTACAGTGTTTTCTGAGGTAATTAGAAAAATGTGCATGAAAGCGTGACACGTATAAATCACAGGTATATTCATCTGAATGCATTTTGTGTAGTTCATATTTATAGCTCATTTTGCAAAGCCAAATTTACTGTATTGAAACAGACAATTAAAGAAAGGTAAAGGGACTAGTATTTTCCCAGCAACTGCAATGTGCTGGGCACATTGCCAAACAGTAAACAAACTCTATCTCAGTTAATCTGCTTTAGGGTAAATATTGCCAGCATTTCACAAATGAGGAAACTGGACTCTGTGAAAAAACTGAACTCGGGGCAGGGGGAAATCAATAAATATATTTTTCTTTGTTAACCTTGTGCCGGTCTAATCAAAGTAACTACCCGTTAAATCAAAATTATTTGTAATACAGGCAGAAGTTGAACCCAGTTCTCCTGGCTGGCACTTGAATTATTTTTATAAAGGTAATTTGTGTTATTGAGTTATTTTGAACAGGACGCATTTTACTGATATTTAGATTGCAGTATAATTTACAATGATGAATTCAGACTTTTTTAAAAATAGAATACATCATAGCATCATTGTTCATCAAACCAAGGCCATAAATGAGAGCTCCCCTTTAATTTTCCTTGGCTAAATGGAGCCAAATGACTAGAAATTGTGGAAAAGCATACACTGGTTCAATAAAATTGCACTTAGAGACAGATCCAGTTCTATACTCTAACATAATATTTTTAAAGTGTGTTCCCTAATGATATTAAGAGGTTGTTTATATTTGTATATGTATATATACTCATATATACTCACAGATGATACAAAAATTACAAATAAATGGTTGCATGTGTACATAACGGGATTCCATGTTCAAATACATTGAGAGAATCTTAGGCTAAAGAAAATGAAACACTTTTAAAATTATATAAATTCTCATATCCATTAATATGAGAATGGGCTTTGTGAAACTCCAAGGGGGAAATGGAATTTGCAAAGTCCCTAAACATTTTTTATCCCCAAAATCTCTTTTACAAGAAACAGCTGTTAAATCTTGAAGTAAGTAGCCAGCATGATGCATCTTGGGAAATGTTTATTCATTTACTTACTTATCAACAACACATGAGGCACTTGCTCCAATCATTACTTGGGTGTTGAGGGTGCAAAATGATTACAACTGATCAAGACTTCTGCCCTCATGTGGCTAATGTCTTGCAAGGGAGGTAAGGTAGATAAGACAAAAAAGTGAGATATGTATGATTGACTTTTTTGAGTGTTAGGAAGGCAAAGAAAAGGCTAGGGAGTATCAAGGCAGGACAGGAATTTGATTTTTTAAGTAGAGAGCCAAGGAAGTAGTATTTGAGAAAGTAGTATTTGAGTAAAGATTGAAATAAAGGAGCAAGCTCAGTAGATACTTGGGGGAGGGAGGTTTTCAGGCACAGAAAAGGCTAAATTCAAGAACAAGGCATATGTTGTGGGGGAGAAGAATATACAAGTGGAAGAGTTACAGAGGATGTGAGGTTTGAGAAGTTACAGGGACTTGGATCAGATATGCCCTTGTAGCTTGTAGTAAGGAAGTTGGTTATGATTGAAATGGGAGCCATAGGATGGTTTTGAACAATGGAATGACAAAATTTGTCTTACTCCTGATGTTTTGGGAAAAGTTGGGACTAGTCAAGAGGGAGACTTATAAAGATGAGGAAGGAGGCTATTGCATGGATCCAGAGCAGTCTAAACAAAGACTTCAGCAGTGGAGTAGGTGAACTCTACATGGCCAGATTGCATTGGTGTTGAATCCTGTAATTCAGTATGTAAAAGTGAATGCAAACTCTGGGGAGTTTGCCCAATTGTTGAAAGATAAGTTATCTGGGTTTGAGAGACAGCAATCCAGGAAAAGTCCAGGATTAGGAGTCAGTAGTTGGACGCGTGGTTGCTATGCATTAACATGGGAAGACCTTTAAAGAGGGATCTTTGGGGAATGAAGTTTTGCTACTAGGATCTCATGTTGAGAGATACTAATAGCAAGATGCTTTTTAGGAATTCAGGTGCAAAGGTTTATCTGTCAGAGGGAATAGGAAAGAAGGCAGTAAATGTCACTCTGTGGCAAATGGTTTACACAGATCCAGCACAGGGGAATTCCAGAGAAGGAATGGAATTCTTGGATTTAAGTGGTTAATCCTATCTAGTTCACAGCATTCTCCATGTGAACTAAAATTCTGTACGCTAAATGAGTGCTTCCATGCTGCTGGAAGAAACAAACAAATAAATAAATAAATAAACAAATAAATGGGTAAAAGTCATATTTCCCAACTCTAACTGGTTCTTACTCATTGCTTTTCTTGGGGTTGAAAGTGGAGTTATCTGTAAAACAGCAGTGGTGATTGTTGGGTACTATGTGATCAATCTACACTTTCTCTGAGGGAATCTCAGTAAAAGTGGCTTCCAAGATACCCACCGATGAGCCACACTCTACCTTCAGCATCTTCAATTAAACCTCTTAGTGGACTTGTTGCTGGTCTATAGATCTGTTTTGACAAACAGCTTGTGGCGTCCTTCTGCTGGACTGAAGGACTTCTATTCAGAGACTGGCAACAGCTGGTCAGGGAAGCCAACACTGTAACTGAATTTAATAGACTCCATTCTCACGCTATGTGGGTTGCTATGGGAACCTTATTAGAAAATATGAGGACTACAGATGATCTTCTTTCTAAGTAGGATTTTTTTGTTTTCTCTTCCTAAACAACTTCATCGGCTTTTATGTGTAGTAAAAAAAGAAGTTGATTTCTGTTTTAAATTGTGAACATATAGAGAAAAGCATATAAAATATAAATGTGTTGCCTAAATAGTTATTATAAAACATAAACCTACATCAAGAAAAAGAAGAGGGTTAGCTATTTGGAAGGCAGTCACTTGCCCTTTCCTAATCACAGTACTTCCATCATCTCAAAGACAAAACCAAACAAAAGGGTGGCACCTGTGGCTCAACTGAGTAGGGCGCCGGCCCCATATGCTGGAGGTGGAGGGTTCAAAGCCAGCCCTGGCCAAAAACTGCAAAAAAACAAAAACAGAAAGAAAAATAAAAGCAACCAATACTTTCTTTGGGTATTCACCTTCTTGCTTGGGTTTAGCATTTTGTCACCAGAACACAATTGTTTATTAATAAGTTGGACTGATTTATTGTATGGTACATATACCTATATGAATGTTCATTCATCATATTCCTATCTTAATTGATCTATTCAACCTACTGTTCAAGGGCATTTGGATTGTTTCTGGTTTTAGGATATTAGCAACAAATCTCCCTTCAACATTTCAGTAGCCCCCTTTGTGTGAATGTGCACTTATTTCTGTTTCCTATTGTTGGGCTATTAGATATGATTCTCTTCAAATTTAATAAACAATGCACACCCTTTTGTGTGTTCTGGTTTTGATATTTGGCCATTTGTTTTCCCAAAGTGGTCGAGCTGATTTCCACACCACCCTGAATTTTGGCATTTCATTTATATTTTTTTTCTACAAGCAGGTCCTGATTTTTATAAGTATAGCAAGGTTACTAGATATAATCTCGATATGTAAAAATCAACCAAATTTCTCTCTAGCAACAACAAACTGAAAATAAAATGTACAAACTGATACTTTCACAATAGCATCAAAAAACTGAATGTCAAAGGAGAAGTCTAATAAGGATGTGTAAAACTCCTAGGTAGAAATCTGTAAAATACTATTGAAAGAATAATCAGGTCATGTTTGTGGGAAAAAAATATAAATAGAGTGCTAAAATTCAAGTATGCTACACTTATTTATTGATTGTAACAATTTACCTATAGGTATTTTTGATTGCATATAATTAATATCATCTGACTATTGTAAGGTATTTTTTTTTTCTTTCTTATATTTACGTATTTAACAATTCAGGGACATCAATGAAGAAAATTATGATTCCATATTTTAATTTGCTGGAAGAGTAAAATCTATGCAAGACTGTGTTCTTAGAGAGTTTTAAGATTTACTACTGTAAAGATGAATTCTTCCCCAAGTTTATTTATAGATTAAATGTCATTGCAACTATTTTATTTAGAAGCAAGAAAAGAAGAACAGGAACAACCCTGTTATAGCTATTAAAATTGACACCTTAATAATCAAAAGATGTTAAAAAGTAAAAATATAAGTCACAAACCAGAGTAAGATATTTTCAGTATATATAAGAATGTCACATTAGTATTCTACAGATCAATACAAAAATGGCAAAAAGTCCAATAGAAATATGGACATTGATGTGAAAATATAAGAAACGTGGTAGTTGATGAAAAGACGCTGAACGTCATTTGGTTTAAATACTTCAATAAGAAAAACTAATCTCTAGAACTTTTAGAACACGACAAAGATATTTCACGGTCAATTGATAGGCAAGCTAGAGCAAAATAGACTACAGATAGGAGTCAACCTCGGCTAGACTAGACGATGGTAGAACAGAAATTTGGATATTCCCGGGTATTGGCTGCGTTTGAGACAGTGGGAAATCTCATTCACTGTTGCCATTTTAATATCATTTCTACACACATACCATATACACTTTTGCACATGTGCTTCAGAAAATTCCATGAATGTTCATGATATCATTGTTGATAGCAGCCAAAAAAAAAAAAAAAAAAAAGAATCCAAACAGCTATCATTAATAAAAGGGATAAATAAATTCTGGTATGATCAATCACTCCATAGAATACTGTGCAGCAACCAAACTAAAGAATTAAAAAATATAAATCATCATAGATAAATTTCAAAGAAAAATCATAAGCAAAGTAAGCACCTTAATGAGCAGTGGTTCTTACCCTTCCTAGTGCCATGGCCCTTTAATACAGTTCCTGTGGGTCACGACCCACAGGTTAAGAACCACTGTTAATGAGGATTCTAAAAGCTGTTATTTTAGACATACTGTTTACATTTGAGTGTGTGTATATAATTTAGATACATACGTGCCTGTGAGCAGGCAGGTGAATGCATGTGTATGTGTAGTTAATAAGTAAGGAGAAATGAGATATATGTTTTTAGGCATAATTACTTGGTGGTAATTCTAGGTGTTATTTTTCTTGATCATTATCTGGTGATAGGAACCTGGCCATGACTTACTCAAATTTCAGAAAAGTCATTGTTGAAAAGTCTTGTAGTCCTGATCAGGGGAAGCTGGCAATACCCAGTAATGGACCACTGATGTTAAATTTCTTAAACAGGGCATATGTGGTTTTATTTATATTCTGTTAACTGTAGGCTCAACTGTAGGCTAACCTTTTATATCCTTTCACATGTATGATATAAAATAACTTCAAAAGAGACAAAAACTTTAAGTGAGGTAAAACTGTTACATAAATGTTTACAGAAGTCCTTTTAGATCAATGAAAGAAAAAGTGTTTCAAGGGTGAACTGCAGGTTGCTAATTCTACATGTAAACCAATTTGTTTCAGCATCTCCAGTTTTCTTTGGGCTCATCAATTTTGGAGCTCAGGTTAATGTGTAATTTTTCCATATGTTCTCCTTATAATCCTCTAACTTCTCTACTCACCTTTCCCCCCTGTATATTTGTATTTTTTCTTCTAAGACTCAGTTTATCCAGAGTATCTCCTCTGAGAAAGACTCTTGAGAATTCCTTCCCTGAGATTGGCACAATTCTCAGGCTCCACTAGTACCTTGGCTCATTTCTGTCAAGGCATTTTTTGTAAAATATTGTTATTAATGCATGCATGCTGTTCCCACTTGACCAGGAACTGCTATTCCAGGGCAGGAGATATGTCTTTTTTTTTTTTTTGACCCCCAGCTCTTAGCACTATTCCCCTCATTCTGTGGACATCCAACATGCCTTTGTCAAATGAATTAAAGAAATGAGGACAGGTATTGATTCTCTTTGTTCCCGAGAAGCTTACTCAGGGAGAAGGCATAAACACGAAACTTCAAATAAGCAGTTTTAATCTTAGTTTAATACAATCTGAGACAAAAAGATATGAAAGGTAATCCAGTGATGTGACATTTTATTTCTCAAATTAACATCATAAATTTAAAACTGTATGAAATTTTAGAGAAGTTGAGTGTCAATGCAAGTTTGAACCTCAATTGTGGTTTTTACTGGTTGGGTGAATGTCATTCCCTCACCTGTAAAATACAGATAATGATTCTATAATACGATGCCACTGGGTGGCTGGGGACCAAATGAGATACGGCAGGTTATGCCGCCAACCAATTGTGGTTGAAACAGGATATGCCTCTGGATTCTATGAATATTATCTTTCCAAGCTTGAGTGGTAGTAGAAGGTGGCAAGGAGCTGGAGTTTGAGTCATGTTTAAGAAATGAGGACAATTTGTTTAGGAAGTAATCTGGGAATTTGTAATCAAGTTTACATGAGGGAAGGTCAGAGAGAAGCGGGGCTGGCTTTTATTGAACCTGTTCAACATGCCAGTCGCTTGACCAGGTATCTTTCTGCATTCTGCCATTTAATGACTGCAGCCAGCCCCAGGGAGAGTCTGCCACATTTTATAAGGAACTGGACCTCAGAGAGGATGAAGCATTCACTGAAGTTCACTCGGTTGGCCTGTTTGATTTCAAAGCTGCTGAACTTTTTCAGGAGATGGGTGAGGCAAAAGAGGAATCAGGGATCAGCAGAACCTGCCTGGCAGAGAAGGATGAGTCTGGATTGTGAAGGGATGTGTGAAAGTGTATCTATCCATTGCCTGTGAAATGCCTATTGATGGATGTAGGATGTCTAGAAGTAGATTTTAATGAGAGGAATGATGTTTTGATTTTCTACATAGAAATACATGTGAACGTTAATATTAAAATACGTAAGTGAAAACAGCTGCTTTTCAGAAAATTGAAGTCAGTCCCCTCAAATGTGGCTTGTAAGTCTGTGCAACAACCTCAAACTAGATTTAATATCATATTTATAACAAATTATAGGGATAGGAATTACTTTGGAAGGTTGTTTCTCTCTCCCCAATGGATTGTAGGAGGAACTAATTAATTAAGTTTGAGAAACCATCCCATACTTTAAAGAAACCTAGAGTCTTCGTTCTTGTTTGTAACCAAGTCCTATGCTCGTGATTAGCAGGAGTCAGTCATCAGCTGAAATCCTCCTGACTCTTCATCAACTCCAGGCTGGTCCATTTCCATCCATCTGCTCACGTGAGATGAAATTTTCTTTGGTGAAGGATGTGAGAAAAAAATGCAAAGATCACCAGCCTGGGCAGCTTTAACCGTCCCAATGCCTATTTATACCTCTCAACAACAATGTGATTTAAATGCAACAAAAGTTCTTAGAAATGAAAATAATGTAACCTAAACTTTTGTACCTTCATATCGATCTGAAATGAAGAAAGAAAAAATGAAGTTCTGAGTATTCGTTCCAGAATTTTAAAATAGATGTGGGTCAAACCCCTTTTAAGAAAAAACAGATCTTATTAAGCCACAAGCTAATGCTTGAGAAAATGGAATAATTTTTCATCAGAGTAAGCTTAAATGGTAAGTGATATAAGTTGGTTACCTCTCCATGAAAGATAACATGTATTGCTCTATCACTGAACTCACAGCAGTACATAAAAGATCCATCTGGAATGTAACCTGGGCAGTTCTTGAAACAAATTCAAGGCTTCCTTATTTCTGATCTTAATTAAAGTCGCTAGATGTCTTATGTGTAAGGTAGTGATAGGAATGCTCTATTCTCTAGTTTTAAACAATATGATGATTTAATACTTTAAATGTAAAAATATTATCGCCGTGCTATATTGAGAAGGATAATATGTATGCACTTAGCACTTACTTTGGAGAGGAGGTAATGGTACAGCTCTCACAGACTGGCAACCAGGGCCCTTTCCCTGGGCACCAGACTTCAAGGCATCTGATCTTGTGCTCAGCCTTTTCAGAGGGAGACCAGAAGAGCTGGAGAGTAAATGCCCAAGAGTGACCCCAGAAGCAATAATAGGTGATGGATACATTGCAGAGCTCCTGGCCCCCCATTAGTCCTGAGCCAGTCCCTATGTGGGGTGAGCCCCAGTCCCCACAGTAGTCAGGCACTCACTTGCTAAACTCCATTTATTCCCCTTCCTTCCCTGTTTCATTTCCACACTCCCTCACAGTGCTTCCTTCTCTCAGAGTCCAGCTAAAACATGGAGCCCAAAGGGTGCGCCAATGAAGACCATGTGCTTCATTCAAGAATGCCCTCCAGGGGTCAAAAGCCCAGAACTCCCTACTTAAGTGACCTGCGGATGCTCGCAGGACCTTTCCATCAGGTCTGACTTCCCAAGGGTACGTGGGTACTATTGTGCCCACTTGTGGGCCTGAAATATAGAATGAGCTTACACGGTACCTTACACGGTACCTGAAATATAGAATGAGCATTACACGGTACCTTTGTCATGAGGAAATGAGGGTGAGAAGGGAAAGGTAGCAGGCTCTGGGCCCAGGCCTCATCTTCACTCTTACTTTGGAATTCTCACACATTAGGTGTGGGCCTGAACGTGATGGCCAAGGGCTTTACTTCTGATTTCATCAGAGACACAGTGAATTATTGGTAGGTGAATGAACTGTTCTAGTCTTTACTTGTGTGTGAATGAGGGACTTGTATAAATTTATTTATAGAATACCTACAAGACCACAGAGTCTAATAGTTAAGGTCATTAAGACAGCAAGTGTCACATGAATAAAGGCCACAAAAAAATCCCCATTTATTTTCCGGCAGAAACTGAATGCTTGCCCTGGGTGAGTTGGGGTTCTCATGCCACCTGCTCTAGGCCTCTCCCTAGAGGTTTTTTTTTTTAATTTTTAACTAAAAAATGTATATCTTTAATTATTTTTGCCTGTGTAGCCTGCCATACACTGATGACTATATCAAATTTTTCCAATATAATTGTATTTTTATGAATCTTTATGTAGCATTTCCTCCAAGTACAAGATTTATTTTTATTTTTTTTTATTCTATGTACTATAAACCGAGAATCCAAAAGAGTGTTGTAATGCCTGTTATTATTTAGATAAAATAATTGAAATAATAATCGCGCTTACAATATGAATTTAACCAGCAAATAAAAACAAAATTGTCTCTCTGACCAGAGAGAAGGGTCTTAGCAGGAAAGATATCGATATATATGTTAATAATTAGATGTAGGAAGGTAGATGGTGTTTTTCCTCAGGGTTTTACCTTTTTCCTACTGGTGCCTTTCTTAGAATCAGCTGCTTTGTCAGCCTGCAATCAGATGGAGCATGATAGAGTATTCCAGAATAAATCTGTCATTTTTATAAGCCACTTGTAATAATAATTCAGAAACCAGCATGGTACTCCCCCCCCACCCCGCCTCCAAATAGCTTCATCATTGACCATGTAAATGTGTAGAGGGAAATATTTGAGGGATGGTCTTTTTAGGAAGAGGGATTACTAAATATTTCAAAATAACCTCAAAAAAATTTTCTCACAGAAACTGAGTAAATTAGGCACCCTCAGATCTTAATAGGCAGGTCACTGCAATAAGGACACATAGGATACAAGAAATTATTAAGGTTACAGGAGGGGTACAGGAAATTAAAGTTAATAACTCAGGATGGGAAAGATAACTTGATTACATCTCAAGTACAATTTCTAATCATCAAAATGGCAATGCTCTTATTTGAATAGCGTTATCATCATTAAGTGTATACAGTACTTTATAGTTGATAGATTTTTTTTTCTCAAATGTATTCCCATTTTGTGTGACAATACTAATAATTAAATATGAGAAATGTCTTCAAGATTATAAATTTCAAAATGTGTGATGCAATCCGTTTGAACATAAATGTGGACTTCCTTGAAGTCATGTTATATTGGTATGGGAAGAAATTAGATCTCATCCCCTGCCAAATATTAATAAAAAATATTGAGCTTATGAGAAATAATAATTGCAATAAATTGTTATTTCTCATAATAATTGGACTGTGTCCGACACTCTGCTAAGTCTTTCATATGCCTTGTCTCATTTTTTGTTTTGTTTTTTTTTTGCAGTTTTTGGCCGGGTCTGGGTTTGAACCCGCCACCTCTGGCATACGGGGCCAGTGCCCTACTCCTTTGAGCCATAGGCGCCGCCCGCCTTGTCTCATTTTTTAAAAATCACACTCGCCTTACCAATCAAATAAATGAGACCCAGAAACAATACATATCTTGTCCAAGTTCAGAGGGTAAGTGGTACAGCTGAAAATCTAGTCATACCTTAAAGACTAACAGCCTCTGGGAGGTTATACACATTTTGACAAATGGATTAATTTGAAGGAAACGTTTTTTCATGGATTTTGCCTTTGTTTTGCTTTATTTGATGATGGATGCATCAAGAATTGCTCTTGATGACCAGTAGAGCACAAAATGAGACCTTAGGAATGCAAAAATTCTAAGAGCTCTGTAACAACTAACCCAATCTAATGAAGGAAAATATAGATTTTACCAAAATTTAGCAAAGATTAGTTAATATGAATGTTTCAAATAATCAATACTTCCAGAACTATGTACAAATGTGTCATAGTGTCTTTTGAATTGATTTAAAATGAACATAAGGTTTTTCATCTACTCTTATGCTGAGGCACTTGCCTTTGGGTGTTTTGATACATTCTCAAGAAAAGGTACTACATTTATTTGGTTTCATTCTTTATCTTTCGAATATGTTTTACGTATTTAAAATTACAGCAAATCTGAATTTTCCTTGTCTTTAAAATGCCTCTCCAACGGGTTTTAAAAACTCTTGGAGTGGGGGACGCTTTTATTGGATACTGATCCAAGTTCTTCCAACCTCAAAAAGGTGGAAAAAAATGTAGAATGCAAATGACGACAGGCCAGAATGGAAACTAAAAAAAGACATTCATAAAAGATCCTGGAATTGTTTCTACACAAATGCCCAGAGGCCTCCGTATTCTCCAAAATGCCAATACTGCTCTCTGCAGGATGAACCTTTCACCTCCACTCCCACCAAGCTCTGGGCAGGATCCTCCAGAAGAATAATGGGCCTTTTAATGATCCCCTGTAGCTCACAGCCAAGCAGCAGCAGAATGGCACCCATGGCACAGGTGAAGATTTCTTAAGCACCAGCAGTGATTTGAGCACAGTGGGATAAGGTCAAACAGAGCAGCAGATGGCTGCAATTACATGTGAAAGTCATTTATAATTGTGAAGGAACTTGATGGCGATGCACATATCCACATTTAAGTTATTCAAATACCACACATCAGTCCTCCCAGGTCGGAAGACTTAGGATTTCATAGCCAGATAGTAATCACTGTGTTCTAAAAATAGCACTTGTTTTTATTTAAAGTCATTGTAATAACTATGACTGCTAAGTTAAATTAGAACTTTTGTATTCTAGCTTTTCCTTCCCTTTTAGTTCTTAACATATCTGTGACTGTAGCTGAATGCACGGATAGTGAATTTATGAATAAATGCACGTAAGCCACTCAAATATACCTGAGCTCATTTCCAGTAACATTATCCTATTAGCACATATTTTTCATACAAAGGTCTGACAATTAAGTTTGTAAACTCATCCTAGAAAATGTGCTACCTACCCAATGCTGAATATCACTATTGTCACCTTCAAAGTGCTCCCCTTGGGAAGCTATACACCAACACCAGCTCCTAGTCAACCTTCAAAGCAAATTTGGGACTCTTTTTCTGGAATGGCCATCAAAGCTGTCCTTGTATTAATCTTGATGTCCCAAATGTCATCAAAATACCTTCATTTCAATATTTTCTTTATCTTAAGATGAAGAAAAAAGTTGTTGGGGGTCCAGATCAGGTAAGAAGGGAGGACATTCCAATACAGTTATTTCTTCATTGGCTGAAGAAATAACTCCCTCACAGATAGTGCCACGTGAGCTGGTGCATTGTCATGATGCAAGAGCCATGAATTGGCTAAGATTTTTCTGTTTGTCTATTGATGTTTACTTGGTTTGCTAGGGTTCTCACAACCATCCAACGATTTTACTGCTCAATTCAATGAATTTTTGCAATGTATTTACTAGCTCTTCTTGTTACTGGCCACACTGACCTCTCTTCATCAGTCATGCTGTCTCTCTTTTCAGAAAAACATTTAATCCATTTTTTTATTAGATCATAACTGTGTACATTATTGCAATTATGGGTACAATGTGCTGACTCTTTATACAATCTAGAATGTTCACATCAAACTGGTCAACATACCATTCACCTCACTTATTCAATCATTGTGTTTAGACATTTATACTCTACTTTTAATATATTTGACATGTACGCTTGCAATATATACAGTAGGTGAGGTCTGACCGATTACCTTCCTCCACCCGTCCCCTCGCCCTCTTCTTCTCTCCTTCTTTCTGGAAGGATTGAATAATTGTGTTATTATCTTTCTTATGAAAGTGTGCTTGGTTACATATTGATTTCGTAATAGTATTGAGTACATTGGGTATTTTTTTTCCATTTATCCATTTGTACACTTTCATTTTCTTTATGGCATTATTCTCATAAACTTGGACTAACATGGCCCTGATTTCACTTCTGCTCATGCCAAGTTTAATAAGAAATTCATGAATATTTGTTTGTTGCTCTAATTCAAGGTCTGACATTCTCATGACAGCACAAAAAATATGTAACAGCAATAATGAACACCACTCATCAAGACTCTGTCACATGTCAACACAAACACAACTGTGAGACACTGATATACTAGGGTTATGAAAGCCTACTGAGTTGTTTGCATAGTGTTGCTGACATAAGTACTTGGAGGCAAGTTCACAAACTTAATTGTCATAACTCATATAGCACACATATTATTAAATATTGACAAAAGATGGATTATATATTAATATATGTATATGTATAATAAATGTATATGTATTTACATATTTATTTATTTATATTTATACATACCCATGTATAGTTGACCCATGAACAAATCAGGTCCGATACACACATTTTTCAAGAAATAAATTGGAAAAATTTTTGTGTATTTGTGTTAGTTTGAAAAAAATTTCATATGAGCCTACAATTATCAAAAAATTAAGAGTAAAGTATGTCATGATTTCATAAAATATTTATAGATACTAGTCTTTTTTATCATTTACCACTGTACAATATATACAAATCTATTATTATACAAAAAGTTAAAATGTGTCAGAACTTAACTCACTCAAATATAGGTTATAAATGGTACCATTTACAGTGGAGATAAATTTAAACAAATATAAATATGCATAACTCAATCATAATTGAAATTAATTACATAACATACTGTACTACTGTAATAATTTTGTAGCCACCTCTTGTTGCTACGGTGGTAAGCTCAGGTGTTACAGATATCCCCTTGAAGCCTGGTGTGATGCTATTCATCAGCAGGTGAGCTCTTAATCCCCCCAGTAAATTTTGTGTTGCAATAAAAAGTGATCTCTCACAGCTCTCGCGTGTTTTTCTTTATGTTTAATGAAATACTATAAACCTCGAGTAACACCATGGGACCCATACGAAATGCCACTAACGATACTAGTGGTGCTCCCAAGAAGCAGGGAAAAGTCATGACATTACAGGAAAATGTTAAGTTGCTAGGTATGCACTGTAGCTTGAGGACTGCAACTGCGGTTACCCACCAATGCAGAGAGACAATTCATCTTGCAAACACATGACGTAAACTCACAGCATCAGTAAATATAGTGCAGTATTGTAAATGTATTTTCTTATGATTTCCTTAATAATATTTTTCCCTAGCTTGCTTCATTGTTAAAGTATAGTATACAACACATATAACATACAGAATATGTGTTCATCACTCATTGATAAGGCTTACAATCAACAGAGCCTATTAGTAGTTAAGTTTAGAGGGAGTCAAAAGTTAGACATAAATTTTCAACTGCACAGGGCTCAGTGTACCTTATCCCCATGTTGTTCATCATACATATGCATACGTTATACAGAAAAAAAAACAAGATTTCAGACCCAGGCAGTGAAGTTTATACTTACAGGTGTCTTAGCTCTGGTTTCTGTGTGTGTCTTGTCATCACCATCCCGCTGAAGCTTGTCACTTCACATTATCAGTTTGTACTTCAACTATTTTTATGTTTCTTTTCTATGTGCAGAGTGGAATTTTTAAAATTTCAGGTATAATATAAGAGATAGTGGCAAGGTAATCACAGGTCCTTGTTATTGTGTTATGGATACTTACTGGTCATAAAAATAAAAAGTGACTATCTTCTATTGCTCTTTTTGAACTGGGACATGGAGGATGAGCACCTTTAAACAAGACAAAAGCAGGGAAGAGTAGGAAAGATATTTCATGCAAAAAAGCATCTAGGTGAATTTCTAAAAGTTGGAAAGTATGGTTTGTGCATGTCTTTGTTGAAACAATGTTCTTCAATAATTTGTTTATACCTGGGGAAGCAGAAAATGTATTTGTAAGGTATGAAGGGATAGATTGAGGGATAGGTCAGGTGTTTGAAAGTAGTTTTATGGTGATATATTTATTTGATCTTTATTTTATATAATTATGATAATAAAGTATAAAGTATTAGGATGATATTAATTTCTTAGTTCAGAAACTTCTACCCTTTCACCACGAATTATTTGTAAAGTTTGGAAAGAACTTGAGCTTCCTTCTATATGAAACAATTTTTATATCAGATCATAAGTTTGAAATGGATCCATACAATTCCTGATTAATACTCCTTAATGGTAATCTTTTCAAACTTCTGATTGTCACCATAGTCAAGAAAGTAATACAAACTATAGAATAATTTTATAACCATTAGAACATTTACAGTAGTTTTCTTTCTTTCATTGATAAATGTAACGTTGAAATTTCCTGTGATAACTCAGTAAAACTTTTTTTTGACATTTTACTTATGTTTACTAATTTTTTAAAACTTCAAATTAATATGGGGGTACTTTTATTAGGTTACATAGCTTGCTTTAGTAATATTGAAGTCCAAATTGTAGTTGTATCTCTCACCCAGGAAGTGTGCAATTTACTCACGCAATGTACCTGTTGGGAGGGAATTTGCCAGACCCTTCTCCCCCTCCCCTGCTTCTTGGATTCCATGGAGTTTTTCTCTCATGTGAGCATGTAGTTGTTAATCTATTAGTTCCAATTTAGTACTGAGTGTGTGTTGCTTGCTTTTCCATTCTTGTGACACTTTGCTTAGGAGGATGTTCTCTAATTCCATCTAATTCCAGGCTATTATGAAAGTTACAAAATCTCTATCTTGTTGTGACTAAATGGTATTCCATGGTATACGTATACCATAATTTATTAATCCATTCACGTGCTTAAGGGCACTTGGGTTGTTTCCACATTTTTGCAATTGTGAATTGTGCTGGTATAAACATTTAAGTGCAAATGTTTTTGTGATAAAATGCCTTTTTTACTTTGAGGTAAACACCTAGTAATGGGATTGCAGGATGAAACTTTTAGTTTTTTGAGGAATCTCCATACTTTTCAGAGAGGCTGTACTAGTTTGCAGTCCCAGCGACAGTGCATGAGTGTTCCCTTCTCTCTATACTTACCCCAGCTTCTGTTGCACTGGGACCTTGTAATGTGGGTCATTCTCACAGGAGTTAGGTGATATCTCAGTGTGATTTTGATTTGCATTTCTCTGGTGATTAGGGATGATGAGCATTTTTTTCATGTTGCTTGGCCTTTAGTCTGTCCTCATGAGAAACTTTTTCATTCATGTCTATGGCCTGTTTTTTCAATGGAGTTGTTTGATCTTTTCTTGTTCATTTCCTTGAGTTCTTTGTAGATTCTGCGCTCTGTCTGAAATGTACCATGCAAATATCATCTCCCATTTTGTAGACTATCTCTTTGCTTTGTTGATTATGTTCTAAGCTGTGCAGAAACTTTTTAACTTGATAGGGTCTCATTTGTTTATTTATTTTTGTTGTTGCTCATTTCCTTTGGGGTCTTCTTCATGAATTCTTTGCCTAGGCCAATATTTTCTCATATTTTCTTCTATACTTTTCATAGTTTTGTGTCTTATGTTTAAATCTTTTATCCATCGTGAGTTGATTTTTATGAGTGGTGAGAGGTTTGGGTCCTATTTCAGTGTTTCACATGTGGCTAGCCAGTTCTTATAATAGCATTTATTGAATAGGGAGTCTTTCCCCCAGTGTATGCTTTTGTTTGCTTTTGTCAAAGATTAGATGACTATATGAGGCTAGCTCATCTCTAGATTCTCTGTTCTGTTCTGAAGATCTATGTCTCTATTTTTATGCCAATACTATGCTGTTTTTATCACTTCAAATAGACCTGTTTCTGAGGAATCCCTGATAAGTTTGCTCATGGCAAAACTGGAGGGAACAGATCTGGGAGTTGTTGACAACTCTCAAATCTTACCCAGACTCTTCTATGTCTTAAGTGATCAATACCTTCCAATTCACTGATAACAATGGTTAAAAAGCATTGTTATGCTTTGTTGGAGTTTAAGATAAATGAACAAAAATAACAGGAAATCAAAAAGTAGATGGGAAAATGATTTCAGAAGACTGCAGCGGTTATAATGATATCAACAAATATACCATCAGCTATTTTTCCTTTGAACTGTCTAGAGTATTTCTGATAAATATTTGAAGGCATTTGTTGGAACTGATTGAGAATAGCCTAATTCTAACAGAAACAAAACATATGAACTTGAACAACCCAAAGGTATTTTAAAAAATATTTTCCTAGCATATAGAAAGGATAGTCTAAATTTATAGTATGACTGATAAGAATAGATTCTTTACAATTCCTTAGAAAGTAGGAAATGCATCTAATTAATTGTGCGGCAAGCCTGAGTTCATATTTTGATTGGCTTGAATTCATTTGTGAGTAGCATTTTAAAAAGGAAGTTTGGATGTGGTATTCGTTCATTTAGTATTTATCTATAATCTTTATATTTATAGTATCTTTTTGATTTGCAAATATCCATATGTCGGTTCAAATTGGTGTATTTAAAACATTGATCACACTGGCCTAGTATCTTGTCTGTTCAATGTATCTATCTGTTCCTCTCCAATTGCCTTAATCCATTCTCTGTAAATTGATTTATTTCCTATGCATCTTTTCCCATGCCTTAATCTCCTAATTTTCCTCAACTTTTCATAAGGGTTACTGAATGCTTGTAATTCATTCCACCAGGTTGACTGTTCAGAAATTTGTCTTCTAAAATAAATCTTTTGGCATGAAAAATCCCCATTTATATTTAAATGTTTTGTTCTATGTTTTAATTGTTTCGCTGTTTTCCTTTTATTGAATTATTGTACCTATTAAGTTCTTCTGTGGTGTAAGTATCTTGGGGCAAGACCTCTTTTCTTTTGATTGCATTTTCTTTCAGAATTGGCTGTCACTTTGCTTGGTTTCCAAACTTTGGTTTTCCTCGGAGTTTTTAATAAGATTTAAATCTTGCCCAGACCCTCTTATGTCTTAAGTGATCAATAACTTTCAATTCATTTATGCCAGTGGTCGAAAAGCAATATGTCAGAGTGGAAGATGAATGAGCACAACTATTAGGAAATTAAATATTTCTAATATTTCTTCATTCCTTCTGACTTCCCCCTTACTTTCTTGCTTCATGTCTCTATAAAATTTGAATAATTGTCAAGTTATTTATTTTCATTTGTTCATATTTAAAGGGTAGCTCTGTCTGAAATTTCTATTTGGACAGAGGCTCTCAGGAATGGCTCCTTTCAACCCACACAAAATTCCAATAAACTTTCTGTTTTCTCCATGAGCTTTGTGTAGACGCTAATTTTGTTGCTTAGAATATTCATGTAGCCTGAGGGCAATGGAATGGGTAAGTGGAAAGCCTGACTATGGCTTTTTGTAGCTCATGTTGATAGCCTAGGCTATGTTTATCAACCTCTCATCAGAATTACTAAACCTGGCTTACCAGGAGCTGTCCTACTCCTGAGGCTTCACCCTATTCCTGCTGTAAAACTTTCTGCATCTGATGAGCTCCTCTGGTACTCTCCACAATCTTGCTCAGCTCTAAACCTTGAGTAGGACAATCAGCAAGAATCTTTAAGGCTTTATTCCCTTTCGTTTTCAGAACTGACCTTGCAGAGAAGATTGAAAGGGTTTGAAGTTCCACACATCATGCCATAATCTATGCTACTTTCCTTGGCAGTGATATTAAAACATCTTGTGATATAAGATTATACTCTATTCCTTTTTTAGTCACCACTATTGAAGTGTTGGCTTTCATTAAAATATTAATTTCTACGGATGTTGGCGAAGTAAGATTTGCAACTTGGGTTTGCTCAGTCTTCTTTATCCAAAAATTTAATTCATTTTAAAATAGCTGAACAGTTTGACATAAATGTGATTTCAGAATTTTCAAGATTAGAAGAATAAAGAGTGTGCAAATTTGGCCTATTTCTATATTACCAGATAGAATTTTGAGACTCTAAGAGGTCATGAAATTTAAATTAAAACATGTTCAGTAAAAAAAAAAAATGGTTTTGTCACCTAGATAACATGATTAGCATCTCTTTAATATCCTATTCACATTTTTGTACATAAGGCATTGATCAAATAAAACCAAAAGTTTCCATTATTCTGAAAGAATTCTCCTCCAGAAAGAGTGAAGCATATAAAATTACTTAGTCATTTAAAGGAGCTAAGAAGCCTATAGAAATCAATTTGGACAAATATTGGTTCTTGTGCACTGTTTTATTCATAGCACCTTTAGAAGGCATAATGGTGATTATACACATGGGGAAAAAGAACAGGGAAATTAAGAATGATGTTATTATGTCTTAATTAGTAATTGTGTAATGAAAGCAAAATAATGTAAATTGAATGGTTCCTTACAACACATTGCAGAGAGAGATCTAAACTACAGTCAATACAAGTTAATTTGGATTGACAATCTCCCATTATTCTCAATTACCTCATGAACTAAGAAAATGCTCTTGATCCTTCTCTCAGAATGGCTCCAGTGAGGTTCCCTTTCCTTGGCTGTTGACCTCTCTTCTTGCATTCGAAGCCATGGGGATTCTTTCCCTTGGGTTCCAGTGTACTGGAGGAGAAATTCTTATGAAGCTTTCAATGTTTAAAATAATACCTGCCTGTATTTACATTACATTAACCAGGAGATTTTGGAAGATCTCCTCTGTAAAATTCATATTTTATGGAGTTGAAGCGCCAATTTCATTTCTCAGTTTTCTAGAACATTTAATTAAATCTCACTCTTAAGAGCTTGAGGGTCATGGATTCCTTTGTCATCTCCTCTTTTCTGAAGTCAGTTCACATTTTGACAAATATGTTATTAATCAGGACTATGTAGTGTTGATCTAGACTGTCTGGAGGTCTTTAAAAAGCATTAATGGAATAAAAGAGATATTAATTTATTAGAAAATATTTAAATGTTCCATTTCTTAAGCTAAAGTCTGTGTTTTAATATTACTTGGGTTTATGTAAATTTTGTGGTAGCTTTTGAATGAGAAATATATGTGAAGTATATTGCAATAGTATGTAATAGCATCATTTATAGATTTTTCGTTTATTTTCATTAACACAGAAACTTTAGCACAGTTTCATTAACACAAACTTTCCCATTTAATTTCACAAGCATTTTTTAAGTACTAATGGTATTTACAGGTGCTGAGTATGAATAGGAAGTAATGGAAAGTATAGACCTTACTTTGGGGAATATGAAGTGTACATGTGTACAGAAAATGTATAAAAATTTTGAAATCATTTAATATGTATTTCTCAAACTAGTTATGCAATGTTGTGCTGAAAGCTTTGACTCAGCCTGAATTCTAACATTTACTAGACATTGCCCTTCTTTGAGCCTGATTTCCAATCTTCTCCTGGACTCAAAACAGGAGCTCCTTGCAGGAAGACATTATGGATATAAGAGGTCAAGAAATGACGCTACTTTCAAGTAGCTTTGCAATAGCAGAATTTCTTTTCCCCAAACCTGGGGAAGCATGATGCAAGAAACTTTCAGGTGTCTGTGTGATTCGCTGGAAACCAATTCACAATACCGTGCAAGGCCAGAGGTAGAAGCTGCCATAAGGAAGTGGTTCCAATGTAGCCTGGGACAAGTCAGCTGATAACAACTCATTTGGGAGGAACAAGGTGGCGAAGGATGAACGATAATGTCTCGGTGATGAGCAGGACTTCAGTCATGATTCCACAGGATGTCTTCATGCCTGTGATTCATCTCAAGGAATCCAGACATGTTTTCTCTGAATAGAAATCCATTCGGTCCCCTGAACATTGCAGTATACCTTGACCTAACAGGAAGATATACTGAGACCTGCCAAGTTTGGGGCATGAAAAGCACTAATTTCCTGTGTTATGTGGCAAAGCCAAGCAACTGGTGATGTATGACTGCCAATTATCACATCGTTCATTAGTGGTGATTACTACTCCCATCTGAAAATAAAATGGTAATCAGTGTAAAAAAAGGAGAAAACCCACACTACCTCCTTGCTGTTCACCTGCAAACCTTTCTGCTTGCCTCACTTTCCAGGGGAAGAGGAAAGACACTGAGGGAAGCCAGGTGAGTGTACTGAGGCTGGAAGATGAGCTCCTAGTCAAGCTGAGCTGCTGCAGCAGATCCTGTCAGGCAGAGAAGCTCAGCTCCATGCTTCAGTGCCCTCTGTTTGCAAAGAGATGAGAGAGTTGTATTTGGGGCACTCTCAGATTGTTCAGATTGTTTTCCAGGGCAGGAACCGTGGCAGTCAGTGATGAAGCTGGTGGAGGCAATGTGGTGAGGAGGCACCACGACCTCTGGTGACCATAGCTCCTGCACAGTGCTGCAGCACTGGTCTCCTGGGGCCTGCTCCGGCCTGACACCTGGCTGAGCCTCAGAAAGCTGAGACCACATCTTTCATAGGAAGACATGATTTCACATCGGAACGGATCAACAGACACACATACAATTTCACCTTTGTTTGTCAATGTCACACTAAACATCTCTGGAGGATAAGCTGTGAGGCAAACAGGTCTCCTTTTTGTTGCTCACAGAAGTGTTACCTACTAGACAGTCTCCTGTGCAAAGAAATGGATTCTTGACTGCATCATAATGACTCCTGGTAGCAGTTCACACCAGGAATTCTGTAGAACAGTACAGTTTAAGCATCCCTAATCTGAACATTCAGAATGTAAAGTGTTCCAAAATCTAAAATTTTGTGAACACTGATATGATGCCACAATGGAACGTTTCACACCTGAACTCATGTGACCTGAATCAGTCAAAACACCAAGATACAACATGTAGTTTATTTGGTATCTGCAAGGGCCAAGATAGGCCTTCAGCCTCCTGTAACTGCATTCTCAGATTCTTTCGTGCAAGCGTGCTGACAAAGTATTATAATGGCATGTGTGCAGGTTGGACCAGCCTGTGTCAGGTTCCCCACAATGTCCTCCACAGGGCCAACGTCTACATGTGCTATGCACTGTGAGTTTTGCTTATGCTCTGCTCACTGATGTAAAAATATTGTTGAATATGTTATCCTATGAATAACAGTGATCCAAAAAAGAAGAAGCATTTATGTTTACCTATACAACAGAAGTTCCAGCTGTTGGAGAAACCAGACAGCGAAAATGTGAAACATCTTACAGAATAACATGATGTTGAAGTGGCCACCTATGTAAACCTGAAGAAACAGGATAAACCATTCAGTTCTATGCTAAAAATGCTGAACAAAACTTAGGGAAAATTGGAAATACACTGCATAAAGTTAAAAAGGAAGATCTTGATCGTGTGTTGCGATCAGGCTTCATCAGCATCGTGGGGAGCACATGCCACTTATTGGTATGCTGATCTTGACAAGCAAAGATCTATCATGATGAACTCAAAATTGAAGGGAGCTGTAAATATTCATCAGGCCAACTACAGAAATGTAATAAAAGGCGTAGCATTAAGTTTTTAAAGATTTCTGGTGATATAGCATCTGCTGATCATGGAGAAACAGAGAAATTCATTGACAAGTTTGCCAAGGTCACCACTGAAGAAAATTTGACACCAGACCAAGTTTATTATGTTCATGAAATATCACTGTTTTGGTGTTCTTGCCCTTGGAAGACTCAGACTAAAGCTGATGAGATAGCCTCTGTAGGAATTCAGGATGCTAAGGACAGAATAACTGTGCTGGGATTTGCTAATGCAGTAAGCATGCATACCTATAAACTTCCTGCTATAGGCCAAACCTTTTGTCCTCACTGTTTCAAGGAGAAAATTTCTTACCAGTCCATTATCATGCTAACCAAAAGCATGGAATTAAGAACATTCTTTTCTGATTGGTTGCATAAACATTTTATACAAAGTGGCTTATGATTACTGCAAGATTTTGTTATTCCTCAACATCTATTCTGCTCATCCTCCAGCTAAAATTCTCATGAAAAATAATGTTTATACCATGTGCTTTCCTCCTCATGTGACCAATAACTCAACAATGTGACTAGGCTATCTTTAGTTCAATGAAGATAATTGGGTCAAAAACACTTTCTTGAGCAGCGTGCAGCAGTGAACCGAGGTATAGGTATGGAAGGTTTTCAAAAAGGGTTTAGTTTGAAGGATGCCATATATGCTGTTGCCAATTCTTAGAACATAACTGTGGATGCCTGGACAACCTCTGGCCTGTGACAATGTTTAGTGATGATAATAAACATGATGCTGTCTTTGAGGGATTTCATATGTGAATTGAAATGAAAATGTCTGAGCTCCTAACATGTGCAAAAAATATGCCTACAGAGTCTGTCAGTAATTGAAAGAAGAAAATATCAAAGGACTTTTCAACATTGATAATGAAGCCTCAGTTGTTCATCGACTGATAGTGAAATATAGCTGAAATGGTTCTGAATTAAGGAGATTGTGATGGTATTGATGATGGAGTTGTTAGCACTGCAGGAAGAATGCCTGCAGATGACAGGGTGAAAACGTGCCATGAGTTTATAGAGGAGCAAGAGCGGCTGGCATTCATAAACAAGACATCTTGTTGGTTTATAACATCGGAGAGACTTTTAAACAAAAGCTGTTGTTAATGAGAAAGATGATAAAATAATCAATAAAAATGAAAAGAGAAAATCATTAAAGAAAATCTATAGACACAAAAGCTGCCTTTTTGAAAATCGATAGACACAAAAGCTGGCTTTTTTTTTTTAAAAAGAGCAATAAAATTGATAAGCCTCTAGCAGGTTCATTAAGAAAAAAGAAAGAAGACACAAAGTACTATTATAAGAAATGAAATAAGGACCATTACTACTGATCCCGTGGGGACTGCAAACATGGAAAGGAATATTGTCAACAACTCTATCTCCGCAAACTTTATAATTTAGATAAGATTTACCAATTCCTTAAAAAGACACAACTTACAAAAACTAGGACAAATAGGGAATATGAATAGGTCTATATTTATTAAAAGGGTGCAAACAATAGTAATTTTCCAAAAAGTAATCTCTGTGACTCTGGGTTTGGTATTCAGTTTTTAGGTATAACACTGAAAACATGTTCCATGAATGAAAAATTCCACTGTGGTCAGAAAAGTTACCTGATATGATTTCTATTTCTTGAATTTAATTTTGTTTGTCTTTCTTGGGTTCTAATTAAGTATTTTCTGTGATAGCATTTTATTTTCTCTTTTAGCACATCAATTATAGTTCTGTGACAGTGATTGCCGTAGAGTGTAATAAACATTTACCTCTATTCTAAGCCCATTTTCAAATAACACCTTACTGCTCTTCAGTAGTACAGATAACTTGTAGCAGAGTATTTCTAATTACTCCTTTCCATCCTGAATAATACTGCTGTCATTTATTTCAGTTATCTATAAGCTGTAATTACTCAATACGCTGCTGCTGTTATTTTTGAATGGTTATCTGTTAGATCAAACAAGAATAAGACAAATAGGCATGGTGGCTCAGGTCTGTGATCTTAGCACTCTAGGAGGGCAAGGAGGAAGGAAAGCTTGAGGTCAAAAGTTCGAGACCAGCATGAGCAAAAGTGAGACCCCCTCTCTACCAAAAATAGAAAAAACTAGCCAGGTATGGTAGCAAGCACCTGTAGTCCCAGCTACTTTGCTAGACTGAAGGATTGCTGAACCCCAGCAGTTTGAGGTTGCAGTGAGCTATGTTGATGCCACTGCACTCTACCTGGGGCAATGGGGTGAGACTCTGTCTCAAAAAAAAAAAAAAAAGAATAAGACAAACATGTTATTTTATCTTTATTTTATTTATTTATTTATTTATGTATTTTTATTGTTGGGGATTCATTGAGGGTACAAGAAACCATGTTACACTGATTGCATTTGTTGGGTAAAGTCCCTCTTACAATTGAGTTTTGCCCCCAAAAGGTGTGATCTAGAGTCAGGTTTTACATGCGTGTTTTACTGGCTGGGAGTCAGGCTGTGTTTTTTAGTGTTTGCTGTGGCTGTAGGTGTGAGAGACAAAATTTCCCTCTGGTACCCTTGTTTTTGCCTCCTTTATCATCTTTAGGCTTCCCTAGAGAGTTCTTAAATATGTTCTGAGACTTACAGCTCTTTCATTTGTTTTCCCTTGGCATTATCCAGGAGCCCTGTTTATGGGTAGTAGTTATAGTGAAAGAGAAAGTCTTCTATAATTCTGTGAGCAGTCCTCAGCCCTCTGATATTTTAGTGGGCTTGCACGCCTGGGCTGGATTCTTCATAAGTACTTCTCAGTTTTATTCTCACGCACCTTCCCTTAAATGAGACAGGCAGTCTAAAAGGTCTGGACTTGGATATTTCCCTTCATTTATGTTGAATGTCAGAGGGGCCTGTAGTTGGATATTTTTCATGGGTGTTAGGCTCTCATACAAAGGTTTTCCCTGAGGAAAGTCCTTTGTTAAGGAGACTAGACCTCTAAGGATATTTTAAGTGATCATCTTTCTTTTTCCTCTGCCAGATACATGTGGGGGTTTTTCTCTGATCTTCACCATGAGAACCTTCAGGGACTCCTAGAAAGTCATGACATGAATTGTGGGAGCCCCTCTAAGGCTGATTCCCCAGAAGTTTTTATGTTTCAAGCTTGGCCACGTTCACTGTCGACCTATTAATCAGTTGATGTTTAAGAGATCTTACCAGTTTATGGCTCCAGCAGTGGCCAATAAACTGTGACTCTCTGTGCTCACCTTTCTCTCCAGTTTTTAAGGTGGCAATTTGCCCTGGAACTTCAAATCTCCGAAGGCTTTAAGAAGGCTTATTTATTTTCACTTTGCTCCACTGTTTTCTTGTTGTGAGGCTGACAGCAGTGACTTCTGAGTTCTTTACAGGTCAAAGAAGAAACTGAAAGTTCTATGGGATTGTATTTGATAACAAAATATAAATTTATAGAAATCAGGAATAAGTTTAACAATGATTAGATGAAATGTCAATCATAGTATTTCAGATTTCAAATGAAGTAAATTTTGTATGAACAAACATTATATTATTTTTAATAAGTCATATTCCTAGTTCACAGTGATAATACATTTTTATATTATCTTAATTTAAATACTGTTAAATATTTTAATGTGTAAATTTTATAATCACTAGGACAATAATACAATTGAGGCAATTGTTTTTCACTTCAAAGAAAAAAAAAAAGACACAAAATTTCTCCCTGGTGAGATTTTGGCTAAGCTACCAGACTCATATGTAAATGTGCTATATGAAAATCTGAATATTTTAAATTGTTAATGCATGAGGTCTATTTTAGGCAGGTTCCACAATTTAAATTCTATTCATCAAGCCTACAAAAGACAGATAATTTTTATCATGAGTATTAGTAAATGTGCAAATTCATTTCCAATTTCTCTTGTATTTTAATTTCTATAATCTTGTACATTCAACAAACATTTGTCTACAATTCTGAAATTACACAAATGTAATGAAAAAATACTGTAGTTTTTGAGATCTCCTGAACAAAGTTGTTTTAGTTCTAGATCACAATAGCCTTTTTTGTTTTGTTTTTAAGAGACTTGAATTTGAACTTGGTTCCATCTATGTACAACTTTGCAATGCATAAAAGAATACCCTTGATATTTTAACAAATCTGTTATAGCTTGTTTATCCTTCTTCTCATTGTTTGACTTTTTAAGAAAAGGCAGTGGCAAAGTTCTACCCAGTGCTGTGGCAAAGTTTCTATATGGACCTTATGTAGAGTCAACCACTTTTGTAGTAAGGAAAAATTCCCTTCCATTCAGAGATATGAGTAAACAAATACATATTAAGCATGATTGTACATTGTAGGGATCCTTATTACATTTTTCTAAAATGCCAAGAAAACCGTAAAAGTTCACAGCCCCATTTTAAATTCCCCTCCATGAATCACAGCTGGAATTTCTTATATGCAGTGATCCATTTTGACCGTAGAGCATACTGAGGAAGCCTCCCTCTCTACACAATGGTGACACTCATCTGTTCCTCAGGGAATATAATCATATTGCTGAATTAATTGAGCTTTAAAAGACTTTGTTAGTAAGGAATTTGAAAAGGTGGGAGAAAATTAAATGGGGGCCTTGCATTAGCCCACTGGAGGAGAACTGAAATAATTACTGTGCGGTTTCCAATTTCATGATATCGGGCCAGAGCCACTGAACAAGCTCACAGACCTATCATTTCCTCACTCATACTATGGTCTTTTAAATCTCCTGAGAGTATGACAACCTGACCAAACCAGGAACCAGTGGCTATGACAAAGGCCTCACAAGCAAGGCACGGTGATGAAGTAAAAGTGACAGTCCCAAGTAGCAACTCCACACTAGCGAAGCTCTTATTGAAGGAAGGCACTTTTCTCCCTCTTTGGAAGAGCTCTGGTGTGCATCACAGATGGACAGCTAATTTCCTAGCAAACCTGGGATAGCTGGGGCACCTACACAACTGGCCCATCTAGCCATGATTTTCCCACCTTTCTGGTACCTATTCTTCCTACTCCTTCCCCATCCCCCACTCCTTTGCAGGTGCTTGGGATCCTGGCTGGACCCTATTTCTGGCATATTTCATAACATCTTGGGTATCCTACATTAGGTTCTGAACCAACTCTATTAATGAAGTCTTTTCACTGTCTTGCAGTCTTGGAGCTAAAAGCTGAGTTCTAAAACTCTAAATACAATTCAGAAATTGGTGGCTTGGACCAAATTTAATCCAAGCAAACCCTTGTAGAAGGCTCTGGACTAGGCTGTCAACTGGCCTGTGACATGAGTTGAAATTGAGGAGTATATACACCTATTTCCCCCTGGATTTTTTTTTTTAACATTTTAGCAAAGTGAAAAACTGAAAGTTGACATTTTCTCCCCCAAATATGCTCTAATCACCAGTGACAGATTTAAAAATAAAAGGCTGAGCTATTATATTTAACTTGGCAAGATTGCACACTCAAGAACAAGTTTCATAAATATTTAACTTTCCATTTACATTTGTAATACGTGGCAAACATTCATAGAGTTGGTGATACATGTATTTGTCTGGAGAGAGCAAAACCTTTGCATTCAGACAGCCCTGATTCTATATCCCTGTTCAATACTGATACTGGTGTGGACCACCCGTCAGGACAGCTGAGAGGGCTTTTGGCACTGGAAGGAAGTCAAGTGCAGGGTCAAAGTGAGAGAGAATTCTCATGTGAAGTATATGTAAAAGGAGACAGACTTGTTGAAAGCAAAGCACACTTCTACAGAAAAGAGAAGAGCAGACTGATCTAGTGAGGAACAGTGCCATCCCTGCTTAGGGTCTGGCCTTTTATGCAATAATAGGCTAATAATAACCTCTAATAATATGCTAAACTGGGTCTAGAATATTCATGGATTTTCTGAGAAAGGGGTGGAGGAACCCTCCAGGTTCTCAGCCTTACAGGGTGACTTCTAGAAGTTGCCATGGCATTTGTAAACAGTCATGGTCCTGGTTGGTGGGTGTGATAATTACTGTGTTAATGAAGGTAGTTCATTTAGGGACACTGTCACCTCAATTGTGTGAGTTCCCAATTAAAGGAATCCCCCACTTTACCTTAGATAAAGATGTTATAGTCAAGGTAAAATAACTAAGGCGTCCCTATTGGTTACGTTTATTTTAACCAAGCATATTCATTTTCTGATGATTTTCTTATCCTGTGGACCTTTTTTTTTTGACCCCTGCCCCCACTGCTGGCAGGGTATCCGACTCCTGTCTTAATACCACCCTCACCAGAAGATTGTTGGCAGGTGTGTTTTGGCTTTCTCAGCCTTGTTTGTGTGTGTGTGTGTCTATGTGTGTATGTATAAAAATATACAACAAATGGACAAATCACAATGTTATCTTGAAGGTTAAGTAAAATATCAAATAAACACCTTAAATAACAGGGCCTAAGATGTGAAGGTTGCTGAGGGAAATAAGTTATCTTCTCCTTTGTCAATATTCCAGACACGTTGTTTGGCATTCTGAATAATGCTGAGATGCTAACTCTGATCACTGTTGGTGAGATGTGGAGCACTGGGAATTTTTTTATTATCTTTTTCCTTTAAGTTGAAAATCCCGACTTCATGGGCTTGACTTCTCTGCCTCGGCCACTTCTCACCCAAGGGGCGCTGACTAAGGGGCTGTGCTTTTGTTCTTTCTATAAATGAGTTTACATGACTGAGCTGGGGGAAGGCAGTGAACCACAAGATTTCAGACTTAAAGTTGTGGAATAGCTGCGTGACTTTCTGTGACTCCTCCCAAGCTCAATTTCATAAATGGAAAGGGGAGGGTGACACAAATTCACTGGGCTGTTGAGAGAATCGATTGGTCTAGCATTCTCTAAGGGCTTGGTATGGTGCTTGGTGGACATTCAGTTCTCAGCAAGCCAATCTTTACTTCTCTACTCCCAATACTACCCATACTTGGCCAGTGGTGATATGAGTATATTCTACCAGCATTCATGTGGCTACTTGATAAATTAATGGACATGAAAGTTGTAGCCTATTCTGAGGGAGGGATCCCAGCCAACCATCAAGGATGCCCAGTTTGCACTGATTGCAGCCTTCCCCTCCCACTTTCATGGCCCCGAGGAAAAGCCCTGTGGTCCATTAGTTACCTCTTTTCAACTCCTGAGATTCCAGGACAATTACAGCAAACTGATTTCTCAATGGGGCAAGAAATGCTGAATTCTTGGAGTTAGAAAACCTTAGTCCCTCAAGTAGAATAGTTTTAGATGAAAAGGAGTAGCCAAATTTAGCATATTTATACTAAAAATTGTTCATTATTTATTTGTAATTCAAATTTCACTGAGTGCCCTGTATTTTATCTAGCAATCTTACAGTCCTATGTCTCTGAAGTGACGCTCTCAGGCAGGCAGGATGCCATTCAGCCAATCACTGGGCCCCAGTAAGCCTTTTCTCTGATAAACAAGCCTAGTATTGTGTGTCTGTGTGTTCCCATTAAAGATAAGAAATGCGAAAGTCATCTACATTTGCTTGACGAAGCATCAACATTTAGGATGGGAAAGCTACCTAACTGATGTGACTAACTATCACTGTCTTTCAGACTCAGGTTGCAAACATAAAGCACTTTACAGATTTGTGCACCCTTCTATGATAACTCCCTAGACTGCCATTGACGGAGGCCTGCACCAGAGAGCAAGCCCGTTTCTCCTCAGGGTCACTTCTATTTCTCATCTCTTAGCTGCCAATCGAAGTTCTTCTGAGCTTTTTTCCTACAAGACACAGAGTTAACTAAGCAAGGGATGGGCTCAGCGCCTGTAGCACAGTGATTACAGCGCCAGCCACATGCACTGAGGCTGACAGGTTCGAAACCAGCCTGGGCCAGCTAAATAAAAAAGACAACTGCAACAAAAATATCTGGGCATTGTGGAAGGTGCCTGCAGTGCCAGCTACTTGGGAAGCTGAGACAAGAGAATAGTGCTTAAGCCCAAGAATTTGAGGTTGCTGTGAGCTGTGACGCAACAGCACTCTATCAAGGACAACATAGTGAGACTCTGTCTCAAAAAAATAAATAAGTAAATAAAAATAAGCAAGGGATGGTTTAGCGTATAGAGAGCACAAGGTATTTTGAAAACTGGTGATGATGCTGACACAGGAAAGTGACTCTCAATGTTGGGTGGCCCTTGAAATTCAAGGGGTGGGGGAGGTTCCTGTCTTCACACAAGAAAGAATTCAGGAGTGAGCTAACTGTATGAAGCAAAAACAAGATTTCTTCAGAAGTTATGGGAATTCTACTCCTTCATAGAGCAGAGGCCACTTCTCCCTGCAGAAGAGAACCAGCCCCCTTGTTCCTCTTGCTTTTCTATTTTGTTAGTTGTTGGAGCATAGGCTAATAAGGGGAAGGATAGTTATGGAAGCATGGTGTTTTCCTGGAATCAGGGTGGTACCCTCTATTTCTTCATCATCTTGGTTCTAGCAAGTAGGAACTTGCCCACCTCTATCCTGATTTGATCAAGGTAATTTGAAACTTTGCTTTCTGACTCAGGTAATGCTGTAGCAGCACCCACACACTTCTTAAAACAGTATCCGCCAGTTCCCTATCTCAATGGAGTCCACTCATCTCAGGAACACCCTGAGTTGCCACCATGGATGAGTAAAACTTTTCAAACTGCCCATCCATTTGCCTGTCCCAAATTTTAAAAAATGTTTTTTCAGTTGAACTTCAGGAAAAATAAAATGTCTGTATGATATCTGTTAAATGCATATGTAAAAAATTTAAATCATCACTACATTTCCTGGCTGATACAGCTCTACTTCTGTAAGCCATGATTCAAGACTTGAATTTTCTTTCTTTTTTTTCTTTCTTTTTTTTTTATTAAATCATAGTTGCATACATTAGTGCAATCAAGGGGTACAATGTGCTGGTTTCATACACAATCTGAAATGTTTTCATCAAACTGGTTAACATACCCTTCATGGCATTTTCTTAGTTATTGTATGAAGATATTTGTATTCTGCATTTAGTAACTTTTGCCTGTATCCTTCTAAGATGCACCATAGGTGTGGCCCCACCAATTAACCTCCCTCGAAGACTTGAAATTTTAAAACAGAGAAGTATATCATAGCTCATATCAATATCCATTCTAACATGCATGACTGCATTTTGACTACTTGAGAATCTCTTAAAAAGTTTGCTCATCTATAAAGAACTTGACTTCTTTGGATGACAAAATGCAAACAGAAATTTTTATTATTGTTATCTTGTGATAGTAAGAATGGGAAATAGGCAATAGAGTCAGATGTAGGTCTGAATAGAAAAGTAAAAGATTATTTTTTTAAGACAGACTCTCACTTGGATGCCCTTGGTAGAGTCTCATGGGGTCACAGCTCACAGCAACCTCAAACTCTTGGCCTTAAGTGATTCTCTTGCCTCAGCCTCCTGACTAGCTGATACTACAGGTGCCCACCACAATGCCTAGCTGGTTTTAGAGACAGGGTCTGCTCTTGTTCAAGCTAGTCTCGATTTCCTGAGCTCACGCAAGGCACTCACCTTGGCCTCCCAGAGTGCTAGGATGACAAGTGTGAGCCATCACTCCTGGTCTATAAAAGATGTTTTAAAATGGAAATAGGGAGACTGCCAGTTTCTGATTTCAACATTGAAAGAGATCAGAAGCTGTTCTTCCCACCCTTGCAATATGTAAAAGCTGGACAAACTGAAACTCAATGACTTTTCTTGAATTCTTTAGACAAATGAGTTTGCAGGGCTAAGAATCACCCTGAGACCTGGAGAGACCTGACATCTCACCCCTGAGATATACTTTCCTAAAACAAAAGACACTGTAGCCCAGATTTGATAGGAACATATAAATAGTCATTTTGGACCAATTACTAGAGGTTGAGTGTGGATTAGCATGAGAGTGTGGAACTTCCTGAACTTTTAGTCTCAGAGACCATCCTTCCACCTCGCACACATTTCCTGTGCTTTACTTCTGGGAGCCTCACCAGGTTTGCATGAGCATGATCCGACTTGCCTGGAGTTTTCTCTATAACAAGGACATCCTCTCCAGGATGATCTTGCTCCAGCCCCTTCCAGCTTTTCTGAAGGTGAAGGAGTAAAGTATAGAAGCGCTGGTGAAGTTCACAGGCCAAAGACACAGACTACTTACTAATCATCGGACATTACCTTAGAGAATACTTCTTCTCCCCTACACTTCCCTTCCACACAAAGAGGGCTCCAGGATAGCAGGAATAGCTTGCAACTACAAGAGCTGCAGGAAACAGACTCTTAGCAGGAGGAGTGCTTAGGAAAGGTTGAAATCAAGAGACGAGACAAAAGCTAGTATGTTAGAGAAACTAGTAATCTCTGACACAAATAAATAAATAAATAAATAACATATATGATATATATATTTAAATAAAGCTCACTTCCTAACTAGATCAACATTACATCTTCACACTGGATGTTTATTTGTGCAATTTCCATTACGTGATACAGAATGTTTGGCTTTCAACAGAAAATTATTAGGACCTACCAAAAGGCAATAAAAAGCATATTCTGAAGAGAAAAAGAGAGTATCAGCACCCAACTCGGGTACGACGCAAGTGTTGAAATTATCAGGCGTGCTATTTAAAATAAAGTTGATTATAGTATTAACAGCCCTAAAGCAAAAAATAAAAAAATTAAAAAAAAGGTAGCCAACATGCTACGCACACAGGCAGGGAGAAGGAAATTCTTAAGAAAGGATAAAAAGGAAATGCTAGAGAATAAAAACATTGTAATGTTTTCTCCCATTCTGTAGGTTGTCCGTTTACTTCCTTGATGATTGCCCTTGTTGTGCAGAAACTTTTAATTTAATTAAGCCCCACTTACTTATTTTTGTTGCTGCTGCATTTGCCTTTTGGATCTTAGTCATAAGTCCTTTGTTGCAGTCGATGCCTAGAAGAGTTTTTCTTACATTTTCTTTCAGAATTTTTGTGGTTTCAGGTCTTACATTTAAGTCTTTAATCCATCTTGAGTTAAGTTTTACATATGTTGGAGATCGGGATCCTGTTTTCTTCTTCTGTATGTGGCTATCCAATTGTTCTGCAGAATTTATTGAGCAGGGCATCCTTTCCCCTGAGTCTGTTTTGTCTGCTGTGCCAAAAATCAGTGGAACATAACTGTATAACTGTATTTCTGGATTGTCTGTTTCATTGGTCTGTCTCTACCTTTATACCGGTGTACCCGATGTTGTGGTGACTATAGATTTGTAGTTCAATTTGAGATCAGGGAATATGATAGCTCTGGATTTTTTCTTTTTGCCTAGGACAATTTGAGATCAGGGAATATGATAGCTCTGGATTTTTTCTTTTTGCATAGGACTGCTTTGGCTATTTGGGCTCTTTTATTATACTGTATGATTAATTTTCTAGATCAGGGTTAATTTATCTATATCTGTGAAAAATGACATTGATATTTTGGCAGGAATTATGCTGAATTGGGAAATCACTTTGGACTATGTGGACAAACTATACATCCAATAAAGGACTAATATCCAGAATCTACAAAGAACTCAAACTAATCAATAAGAAAAAACTAATAACCCTGTTAAAAATTGGGCAAAAGACATGAACAGAATTTGTTTCAAGACAAATGACCAGCACATATAGAAAAATATTCAATATCACTAATCATCAGGGATTTGCAAATTAAAACTATGATGAGATACCACCCTAACCCTATCAAAATGGCCATTTATTAAAAAATCAGAAAGCCATAGTTGTTGCTGTGGATGCAGTGAAGAAGGAATGATTATACACTGTTGATGGGACTGTGAATTAGTACAAGCTCTATGGCAAACGATATAGAGATGCCCCCAGGAGCTAAAAGCAGATGCAAAATTTGATCTAGCAATCCCACTACTACGTATTTACCTAATAGAAAAGAAGTCATTGTATCAAAAAGACACTTGCACCCAAATGTTTATCACACAACAACTCACAATTGCAAAGCTATAGAATCAACCTAGGTGCCCATCAATTGATGAATGTATAAAGTAAATGAGGAATACTACATGCACTATCAAATGCTACTCAGCCATAAAAAGGAGTTAAATAGTATTTTTTAATAGCAACTTGCATGGAATCAGAGACATTATCCTAAGTGAAGTATCTCAGGAATGGGAAAACACCACATGTTCTCACTAGTAAGTGGAAGTTAACAGTGGGCCTAGGTGGTCATATGGTGGTATAAAGGACATTAGGAACTAAAAAGGGGTAGGGAAGGGAAAGAATTGGGGATAAAAATGTTCCTATTAACAGTAAGTAGCTGGATTCATCTCTTGGTTTTCTATTCTGTTCCAAATATTTACCTCTCTGTTTTTGTGCCAGTACCATGCTGTTTTGATCACTATTGATTTATAGCACAGTCTCAGGTCTGGTAGCGTGATTCCTCCTGCTTTGTTTTTATTTCTGAGTAATGTCTTGGCTATTCGAGGTTTTTTCTGATTCCGTATAAAATGAAGTATTATTTTTTCAAGATCTTTAAAATGAAGCTTTAATAGGAATTGCATTAAGTATAGCAAGCAGACAGCCCTCAGAATAGGAGAAAATGTTTGCAGGTTATGCCTCTGACAAAGGTTTAATAACCAGAATACACAGAGAACTCAAACGTATTAGCAAGAAAAGATGATTTCTCATCTCAGGGTGAGAAAAGGACTTGAAGAGAAACTTCTCTAAAGAAGACAGGTGCACAGCCTATAGACACATGAAAAAATACTCACCATCCTTAGTCATCAGAGAAATGCAAATCAAAACTACTTTGAATTATCACCTAACTCTGATAAGATTAGCCCACATAACAAAATCCCAAAGCCAGAGATGTTGGCATGGATGTGGAGAAAAGGGAACACTTGTACACTGCTCATGTAGAAGGATGTTTGGAGAGTACTTAGAGATCTAAAAATAGACCTTCCATTCGACCCTATAATTCCTTTACTAGGTATATACCCAGAAGACCAAAAATCACATTATAACAAAGACATCTGTACCAGAATGTTCATTGCAGCCCAATTCATAATT